>PVKB01003710.1:0-181214 GCA_004027205.1 Ctenodactylus gundi
CTTAGTTATTTTTCTTGAATAGTATACCTAAAATGTGATTTTTGTTTTTCTTTTGTTTTACAATTAAAGAAAAATTATGTATCTCTAGGATAGGCAACTTTCTTTTCTTTTTCTATTTAAGCTATTATATATAATCAAGTTACATGCTATCATATTGTAAATTCCATTTTTTAAAAATCACTTGATGACTCAGATTCTCAAAAATGTATCAAATTAGTACATTCATATATTCTCCAATCTCTGTGTAACAGTGTTTCCTAGTGTTTCTTTTTTCTTTTAATATGTTTGAAAGAAACCGTATATACTTATGATAGCATGTATATTTTTAAGTTTTCTGACAGCTCTGGCAGGTGCTAAGTAATTTCTTGTTGAATGCTTACGTTTTGGAGGATCCTTTTCCTTAGGCCCCAACTCTAAGGCAATCAGGCCTTAAACGCAGGAGCCTTTCAGGGACATTTGAAATCCAAGCCATATTGTTAAGAGTCACTATGAAATGAGTATATTTTATTGGCAAGTAATGCACAATATGGGTGGTTCTCAACAGAAAGATTCCTTGGGCATCTCATGCCTTAAAATTATCATCTTGCAGTAATGTCTGGGGTAGATTAGAAATGAATATAATAAATTAAAATCAGCTGGAAACTATATTGGGAACATTCAAATAAACTTAAAAAAGAGCGAGAACCATATCCAGTTCTTAGTGGAAGGAGCCTAAAAGCCATTTAGATAGGACATGATCTGTTTGATGTTGAAACCAAGTGAATACTTGAGTAAGCAAGAAGTGGTAACTGAAAATGAAGATGCTACCAAGAGAATTAGTTGGCTATAGTTGGGGGACTTTACCTCTTTCCCCCCACTAGGTGAGGAGAAAAATGTTGAATTTTAATTTTTTCTGTGAAATCTAGATGAAACTACTTTAAGAATTATCCCTTTATAACTCAGGAGAAAGTTGGAAGAATAGGGAAATGTGTCTGAATATTAATTGCCTACCAGCGAGAACTGAGACATATATGGAAGCAAAGGTTTGTGTGGTGGCAGACCTAGGTGCCAGAATAGAGAGGGGCGTGTAAGCCATATGGCATGGGGCGAATGGAGGGAGGGGATGTTAGGGATGCAGGGTCTTGGTTTGGTGATGACCACTGGAATTTTCTGAAAATGATATGTGACTTTTTTTTAACTATTTAAAGAACTTTCTTTATAGTTTCAACTTAAGCTCCTCATTCATGTATTCCCCCAAATTTTATGCTTTATTCTATGAGTGGGTCACCCTCAAACACTTGAGTACTGATGCCAGATGTTAACTGCATCACCTCTCCTCGTGTTTCAGGTTTACCTTGAATTTAACAGTAAGATCATTACCGTATTTTTATTCCCATCAACACTTAGTAGAAAGTCTTTATAGCCATTTCTCTAAGCTCTTACTTTTGTAATAAAATTTACCAGCTGCCTTATCTACTCGTTTCTGGGACAGAATATCTGACATCTTCTGCGTAAGGAAGGAAAGATTTATTTTAGTTTAGTTTCAGAAAGTCTCACACAGTCCATTCGTGGGTTGACAACAGGGGTGGAAGCACATGGCACAGGGAAAGCCAAGTGAAGGAGGAGCAAATTGATGTCTGGAGACTAAGAGGAAGGCTGGAATTCTCCCAGGAGAAGCAGTGACAATGTTTCTTCCTCCTTCCTTTTATTTAGTTCAAGTTGCTAGTGGGGACATCCACATCCAGCATGGGTGGCATTCTCTCATTTCCTGGCCCACAAATCAGCACAGACAAGAAAGCTCTCCTAGGGTGTTTCCTAATCTCAGCAAATAGATGTAATCTATACAGGTCTAGCCACAAGCATCCACCCCTTTCCATCCAGGCCTCACCTCCCACAGTTACTTTACTAACACCCAAATATCTGAGTGTTTGGGGGACATCCGATATCTAAACCATAACACAGTCTCTTCTCTTTGAGTATCTTTCAAGTTTCTTATATCTGTCATCTTTTGCTTGTTTGTTTGAGGCAGGGTCTTGCTCTGTAGCCCAGGCTATTTGTCTTTTTGGGGGGACCCGTGATTCTGTGTGTGCTTAAGTAACTGATACTTGAAGATACTCATTTTATTAATGTTCCTATAAACCATTGCAGCTTATCAGTAGTTGAAAACATAGCTTGCTTTATATTATTTGGTAACCACTTATTTGGTATCCTTGTGTGGTATTCAGAGTCCTAGAAACCCTTGCCCTAATATACTTTTGGCAGCCCATCAAACTCGTACTGATTAGTGGTTAGATTATGATATTTGAAAGTATTCAATAGCATCCTTTTTTAAATATCATGCTTTGAATTTTATAAATTTTAGAGAATCATAAAAATTCCCCTGAGGCTTGATCTGACCTTACATTTAACATTTACAGGATAAATATAACTCCTCTGATATTTAGGGTCAAGAATTGAATTCCCTCTTATCTTTGAATGTTAAACGGTTCATAACAGTCAATTCCATTGTGGCTTATTCATGAAAATCCTTCTTTCAAATTCTACAGATTTTGGCAACTGTTCAGCTCAAGACAAACACATGTGTTTGCTAACTGTATACCAGGAAGAAACGGGTGAAAGTGTATGATCCAAAACATTTAATTAAGTTCAGACTGAAGATGTGGCCCAGCAAATGTAGAGAGCACAGTGCGCATCGGGTTGGCATGTTGAATCCGTTTGAAAGGTGGTAGTGTTTATTTCCAGGAGTGAATAATAGGCCTAATTAACTTCTCTTATACTGGAAGTTTCTTCAAATGTACGTAGGTTGAGGGTGGAGTGGGAACGATTTTATCTGAGAATGTCTTTCTCTTCTCTGCTGCCTTAGGTCTCATAGTGCTCCTTAGCTTCACATCTCTACCCTCTTTAAGCAGGTTGTGTTTGTCTTTGCATTTCTGCAACCAAGCATAGTACCTGTGTTACAAGCCAGGCTTGTTAGCAAACACATTTCTGACTACTGGAAATATTTAATTGATATTAAAAGAAAAATTGGCTTAAATTTAAAATTAAACTTTTAAGTGCTTATTCCAACACATATTCTAAAGGTAATTTTAGTTGAACTATTAAACTAGGTATAGTCACAAAACTCACCCCGAAGAACCAAGGATCTTTTTCTTACTCTTTATTTTGATTTTTCACAGTTAGTAATTAGAGAATAATATTCTTTATAAACATAAAAATACTTATATTGCTGTAATGTGGTGGGTCATATGGCAGTTTCAGACTTGGTATTATACAGATTGCTTTCTGATCACAACGCAATTATATTAGAAAAACAATGCATTGTTGTTGTTGTTGTTGTTATCCCTTAAAGGCCTCTTAGTTGCCAGGCTCCTTCTTGGAAAGAAAGGGAGAAGGAGTGTTTGGTATGGCTTCTGAGATATCCTATAATGGAAGCATAGGGTCAATTAACCAAGACTGTTTAACCCTTTTAACGGGTATTATTTAGTTCAGTAATGTTCTAGAATATCTGACATTCAGAATCTGTCTATTATGAAAGATTGTGTCACCTAGTGTTATTTTGTCCAGCTTGAATCCCTGAAATGCAAGCTAGTATCATTCCTAACTACCCAGAGAAGTTGACTTGGAGTGAAGGCATTGCGTCCCCATCTACCAGCTACACGTGTCAGAAAAGTAGAGTGGCTCTTCAATGAAAAGGGAAATGTTATATTTCTTCATCCTTATACAAATATCTTGCATTAGAATAATCTGTATTTTATGCTTAATCTGCATTTTTATGTTTTAGACAATGGTGTCTACAGAAAGCTTCTTGTTATACTGACTACTTTTGAATTCCTGTCAAAAACAAAAGGCCTTATCCCTACCTCTGCTCAGCCCCTTTCCACACTGTAGTTTTGAATCTGATAGGTCAGACGTAGCCTCGTGACCAAGTCCTTTGTAATGAAATGTATACGGGTGTGATTAAAACTCAGTATGGCCCATAAAATGCCACAAATTCTCTTTCTCTTTCTGTACCCTTTGGCTGAATGGGGTCAATAAAAACCAGCCACTTTTGAAAAGAGAATCCTCTTTCTCTCCCCATTTAAAACTCTCATCCCTTTGTCTTGCGCTAATTTATATCGATTCATTTCACTTGACCCAATTGTTATGCACATTTGTAGTGTACCATATTATATTGTAATGCATGTATACATTGCCTAGTGTTCAAATCAGACTAAACGTATTTTTCCCTTGTATCATTTTTTGTAGTGAAGATGCTCAAAGCCTTTTCTTTATCTTTTTTGAAACATAGCATACATTATATTACAAATACATGTCCCATTGTGCAATAGAATACCAGAATTTATTTCTTGTTACTATAACTTTTAGTACTTATTGATCAATGGAGAATTTTTCGTTATTGTATATAATTTATTTTAGACTTTTTTGCCTGGTATCTAACAAGTGTTTTATGTTCTCTGGAGCCATTTTATGGTTGTTTTATTGTTATGAGGTCTTCCAGTAGTAGAGCCTACAGCTTAGTTGCTCTGTATGATTCAGTTGGGCCCGTATCCTGTAATCATTTTTGAACGTAAGATGACAGAAGGGTCTCTTTGTGCTGCTATATTCTATTGCCTTTGGCAAAGGAATAAAGAATCACTGTGAGTGTATCAGATGGCTTGTGCGAATCATATTCTTCACTGTTATTCATTAGGTCATTTGTGTCTTTAGTCACTAAACTTTGTCTCTTTTCAGTGAAAGAGGGCACAGTGAGGCCATAAAGGAACATGACACTTTAGTTGCTCTGTAATGAGGACTTCCTGTCTTCCCAAGGGACCCACGGTCATTAGGTGACCCCGGCACCTTAGCTTTCTAAGCTCCTGGCTGGTTGCCTTTTGCTTCCTTTTGTTTTCACATAGGCGGGTTCAAGCTTGGTGGTATACCCATCTGTTCTTGGACCCTGGTAATAGGGCAGAAGTTTAAGACTCCGGTTTCTGCCTTCTCTCTGTTGGGTATCTTTACAGTTTTCTATCAAACGGCACATTTTACTCTAAATCTTCAAAATGTAAATAAGCTAGAGTTGTGAATTTAAGATGAGAGTAATACCCCTGTTCTCCTTCCCTGTGTCTTACTCAGTATTTTCCTTTATCTCATCTTTTCTAATGAAACAGTTTTGTTTTCATAGACATGGAATTGCAACCTTCATACTTCTAGACCTCTGGTTTATTCATTTATTTATTTATTTTTACTTTTGTGTAGAACCACAGACTAGTTTTAGTATTTTAAAAATCAGTGGAAAGTAGAAATCCTAAAACATACACATGATGTATGTTATGAAATACACATTTTCTTTTTTGCTCATCTTGTAACCCTTTCTTTTTAGTATGAGTTTTCATGTAATTCTGCTAAGTTAACACTGCTCTTTAGGAGAGATCTCAGAAATGATGGATGACTTTGCAAGCAAAAGTATAAAATGTTTTGCCTAGCTCTTCCCAGGCACTTGGCCTGGTGCCATAGATTGTGACCCAAAGAAATGTCAATTGCAGGGTCATTGGTAACAGTGAGCAGGGGTATAGGTGAAGAATCTTATGTCAATTTCATATGTAATACTGTCAAGAAAAAGCCATCCCCTCCTCTTTGAATCGTAAAACACTGTGTCGATGCCCATTAATTGTTCCTTGGCGAATACTATGGAGTATTAAACAGTTTGTTAGAATTTTCAGCAATTATCAGTTTACTGTCTTATTCTCAGATTGTTAGAATTTTATAATGACACAAGGCTTATTTTGAACCTTTAGATGGTAAGCTAATTATAGGCTAATTTAATATGAAAAAAATTGTCACTTGATGGCAACTGTGTAGCCTCGGATTTCATTTCATGTCCCTAACACTTGTAGGAGATCAGCTTTCTTGCCACTATAATCAATTTCTTAGATTTTTTTAATCTAAATGTAACTTATACACAAAATTCAAAAATTGAGACCTAACTTAGTTTCTAAGAATTTAGCCTAATGGACATGTTGTAGGGTTTAAAATAGTGTTTTACTTAGTTGTAGAATTCCGTATAGATATCATACATGTGAGAAAAATTCTTGTTTTATAGCAGGTATGTTGATTGCTTAACCATAGTCATCTTGTAGCTGGGTGTGCTGATGTGTGCTTATACCCCAACATTCTTGGAGGCTGACATAGGAAGATTACAAGTTTGCAGGATCCTGTCTCTAAATTTTTTTTTTTTAAAAAAAGGACATAGAGCTGGCTCGCAGTGAAAGCCCTGAATTCGGTGTCCCATACCATAACTTATTGATAAAATAAAAAGTATTCATCTAGCTTCTGTTTGAATAGTTCCTTCAAAAGGAGAGCCTCTACTTTAGTATATAGTTTCTTCTATTTTTGGACAAGCCTAATTAGTAGAGAACTTTTCTTTGAATTTTAGAATCATTTTCTTCCTTGTAACTTTATAAGTGCAATTTCTGCCTAAATATGGTGGCTTATTATCTGGTTTAACAGCTCTCATTTTCTAGCTGTTTAGATAATGTGGTACAGAGATGCTTTATTTCTGGTATTCTTCTAGATAATCTTCATTTTTTTCAAGATTCCCTTAGAAATGGGGTATTCAGAACCACACTGCTAATAATCTCATTCTTTTTCCTAAGGTAACTTACATATCATCTTGCATGTTTTTTTTTTCTCCCTAGCTTATAAAAACTCTGAATCTCGACATAGCACACAGGAGTGGGAGTTCCTCCTTAAATTATATGCCAAATGCATCTCACCCCAGTCTTCCTTCCACTTTTCTCTTTTCCTTTTTTTGTTCTTGTTTTCCTAGAACTAAAAGATTGAGGACTTAATGCTGAAGTGCTGTTTTAATTATCAATCGTAATGAAGGTGCCTATTCACAATTGGTTGCTTTTAAATGTAGTCATCTAATGAAAGTGTTTGCTTTATTCTTGAGGAAAATACATTTTAGAATTGACAAACTTCATTTTTGTGTTTATTTGTTCAGTAGTGCCATTTAAATTATATACTAGATACATGTTATGTGACAGTACATGGGAATTTAAAAAAAAATAGATGTAGATTCTGGGGATGTAGTTCAGTTGCACAAAACTGGTTGCCTAGCTTGTACAAAGCCCTGGGTTTGATTGTCAGCATGAAAAAAGGAGATAGATAATAAGTACCTTTTTATTTCTTTGGCAGTCAAGTTCTTGCTATAGTCCAGTGTAGTCCTGAATTCAGTATGTAGCTCGGATGGTTTCATATCCATAATGAGTTTCCCACCTCAGCCTCCCAAGGGCTAGGATTATAGGTGTACACTACCGTGTCTAGCAAAGTTGATCATTTTCTTGTATCTGTTGTTAATGGTTGTAAAATTTTTATCAAGTTATTCTAGAATAACGGAATTTTATTTAGTACTACAAAAAAAAATGAGCCATCATACAGGAAGACCATGTAGGAACCTAATTGCACAGTACTGGGTGAAAGAATCCAAAAGTTATTGTATGTTGCCAACTATATAGTACTCCAGAAATGACAAAACTATGGAGACAGTGATGGAAAATCAACTGGTGTGAGGATTAGGGGAAAGACAGTGATGGGTAGGTCAAGCAAAGGGAGTTTGTAGAGCACTGAGACTATTTGGTATGATTATCTAACAGCAGATTCCAGTCATTATACATTTGTCAAAGCCCACAAGATATACAAAACAAAGAGTGGACATGAAGGTGACTTAAGAACTGTGGGTGGATAAATTGCAGCGCGTGATGCAGGATAAAAGTAGGGGCTGCATTTGTGAAATATTTTAATAAAAACACTTGTGTCTGTTTTGTGTGGCGTAGTTGGTTATCCTCAAAGTAGCTGGACACGTTGCAGTGTGTAGTATTTTATTTTTTAAAGTGTTGTGGTCTAGCCACAACCAGATACATTTTCTCTTAATGTTTATACAACCTGAGAGTGAAGCCAGTCTGTAGACAGGTACTGGAGAGAGCAGCAGACAGAGGCAGGAAAGGGTGGAAGCTGGGCAGGTACACGGGGCTGTAGTCCCAGCACCTTCCCAGACCCAGGCAGAAGAATCAAGGTTTTGAGCGCAGCCTGGGCAGTTACATGACTTAGGGAGGCTCTTTCTCACATAAACAATAAAAACGGGTTGGGGATATAGCTCAGAGATAAAGCCCTGGGTACTAAAAAGGAGGAGAGCACTTTCTAAGAGCCTCATTTGAAGTACCGGTAAGAGAGCATAGTGGGTTTGGGGCATTTTTAACTTTTACTTCAGTCTTCTGTTAGGGCTTGAAATTAATCTCTGTTTTTTCTGTTACTTTTGAGAAATGATATGCTTATTTATATTCTGAAACATGTCATAAGTTAGTGGGAAATGTTTTAAGTGTTCTGTATCTTCATAATTGAAGTATATTAGTTTTATTTTTTCTGTTAACTTGTTATCATCATGTAATCATAAATATTTTACATTGGTCTAATGTGTACATAAATTTTGGAGCTTGTTATGTGTATAGGCAATTTTCTCCCTACACAAAATGCCCCGACTACTGGTTGTATTAAAAAATAGTAGTGTTTAAAAAAAAAAAAGTCTTCCAAGTTTTTTTTTTTTCATAATTAGGCTGCCAGGTGTTACTTCTTGCTGTTCATATGAGTGCAATATGTGGCTTTCCTGTGTTTCCTGATTTGTTCAGTCTGATTTTCTATGGGCTGAAACATGAAAGCATTTAGATTATTAGTATTTCTAAATGTAAGTTTGTAATTATTACTACAAATATATTCTTTAGCTAAAGGAAAGTTAGGTAAAAGTCTGTACATGGAGAATATTAAAATAAGGTAAGATGTGGGGCTTTTAAGTAACTCCTAGTTCTAATGTTGCTGACATTCACAGGGATCCAGTGTGGTCCTGCTCCTTAGAGAGGGATTTGTGTTAATAGCTTATTTGTTGTGTGGACTAGTTCTGAATTTCTTCTTTTTATTGGAGAGAGGTCTGAATTTATTCCTATGCATTGTCTTTCCTTTACTCATTCTCTTCCCCTGAAAAGAAAAAAGAAAGAAAGAAAAGAAAAAGAAAGAAAGAAAGAAAGAAAGAAAGAAAGAAAGAAAGAATAATTGTTTGCACCCACCTGTAGTTCCAGCTCTGGGGCTGAGGCTGGAGGATCCCAAGTGTGAGTCCACACTGAAATACATAGTGAGATCCTGTCTATGAAAGAAGGAAGGAAGAAAGGAAGGAAAGGAAGGGAAGGGAAGGGAAGGGAAGGGAAGGGAGGGAGGAAGGAAGGAAGGAAGGAAGGAAGGAAGGAAGGAAGGAAGGAAAGTGGAAAAAGTATTAAGTTATTAAGTTCTGGTCCTGGTGCTAGGTGCTGTCTCTCTATGTCTTAAATAAGATATTCAGTATGTGCCTTGCAGTTTACATTGCAGACATTTGGGCTTTGATGAGAGGATATACAGTAATTAGGTAAGAACTGAGTCCCAGAGTTCTGTGAATGACAAGGTTTAGCAGTCAGGCTCAGGCAGAATGATGTACTAACAAAAATGTGGACACTGATGGTAATAGTAACTTGGTTCGGGATGGTTCTGTATTTCATTTATCATAGTGTCTGTCACACAACGGGCAGGCACTCAGTACCCATTGAAAATGTGTTCCTTGAATCAAAATGGAATGCTGCACTTAGGCGGTTTGGATAAAAGTTAATTTATATTACATATATACCATTGCATGTCCTAAAGGCACGATACCATTATTTTCTGCACGGAAAAGTTATAGAGTGGATTACCGAAGAAGTTCATAGGAATTTCATGTCTATAAATATATAGCAACATTTAATGGTTTGGAAAATTGCTGTTTACTGGGATGTTAGAAATAATGCTGCAAGTCGTATGATTTGTGATGATCAGAATTAGTATTTATATTTTAGGCATTCCTGTTATGTGAGGGAGAAGGTAATTATCCATGGGATTATTTTTAGGAAAGTAACCTGTTAAAAATAGATAAAAAAAAAAAAAAAACAGTTCAGAAGCCACTGCACCTCAGTTTCACTCTGTCACGGTTCTTCCATTGATGGAGGGAGGATCCAAGGAAGAATTTCTTAAGTCAATTCCAAGTTGTCATCTGAAATTTCATTTTGAAAAAAAAAAGGGAGCTATGAATAACAGTAGAACCAGAAAAGACTTAGGCTGTCGACAGTTGGGAACTGAGGGAGACTTTCCACGTTTCTTATTTTCCTGCTGGGCCTGAATCGAGGGGCAAGCAGAATCGCAGATTCAGCAGCTATTGGAGTGGAGGGAGAATCTGTGCATGGCCAGGAGACGTGGGGGGACCACAAGGTTGTTTTTAGAATAACTTCAGTTTTTCAGTTCAGTCAAGTGTTTTCAATTCCTTGTGAATCGTTTCCCTGCCATGGCTGCTTCCTTGTTTCTCATGCATCTCGTAGATAATTCCTTTCTTTTCTAATCCCTTCTTTTCTAGACCGTGTGTGTATTATCTCTCCACGTTGGTGGCATGGGGGATATAATAACTTAGTACATTTTTTTTAAGTCAATAAAAAGCAAACTAAACTAAAAATCAAATCCAAACAGTCAACAAAAGAACTGAAGATGTGTATTTACATATGATAATTCAAATAATCAAACAGGATATTTTGTGGAATACAAACTTAAGGAACAGAAAATTTTTTCTAGTGAGAAATACTTGTTTGAAGATTTACAATTTAGTGGTTTTTTTCCTTCCTTGATATTGTTGCCAATTTGTTCATATTTTGCAACAGGATAAAACAGAAAAAGCACACTAGGATGCTGGAAATTGTCCAAGTTTCTTCAATACTAGTGAATTAAAGAGTGCAAATAAATATGATTAAGGAACAGAAGTTTTTATCATAGCTTCAAAAAAAACATAGGGAACTGTTGTAAGATTGCGGATAGATGGTAGGTGGTGCTTGATTCGGATAAGCTGACACTCGTCATATACATCAACTTCACTTTTTAAAAGCATGTTTAAATTCAATAATCTTATCCAACGTATCACTTACAGTGTTTTCATCCAGGGTATAAAATATGTATGGAATCAGGCGCTTTTCATTGTGTTTCGAGCTGTGATAACAGTACTACACGTCCTGTGTTCATCCTGGCATAGCCTTTGTTCTTATGGAAATTTCATAGTGCAATGATACCAAGGTTGGACATGTGTGAAGGAGCACGCATACGTGCCTTTTTTTTTTTTTTTTACATGAGAGCCCAGGAATGCCATGGTGGTGTTTCAGTCATGGCTTTATAGTTTTTGTAGCCTTTTGCTCCTTGACTTCAGGCTACATTTTCCCCTTTATTCTCGGTGCTTCTGAAGATGTTTCCAGTTCTGTGATAAGGGTGAGTGTCTAACGTGTAATTTTAATGGTGTGCTTAAAAAGATATTTTTAATTTTGCATTCCATTTTGAATCATTTACTGTCATAAAAAGGACTTGCAGAGATGGAGCACTTCAATTATGTTCGTATGTAATTATGCAGCAACATTTGCTTCAAATCATTGCACATCTTTGGTAGGGGGAGAAAGCATTTCTTAATTACTGGCTGGGCTGATTTTTCTTTTCTCTCTAGTTGAATGAACATGGACTTCCTGATGAGCTATTTGAAATGCTCTCTGTTACATGACCATGTAATGTATGTTGCTGCTTACTGGGGACTGGAATGTTTTACTGTGATCAAACACGAGTGAACCTTTCAATCCCATTACCTACAGCCCTAGCCATATCTGTGAGGTATTAGTTTCTAAAATTTTCATTCACTTATTTCTGAGCATTTACACGTTTGGGCAATGTACTAGACTTTAAATTCTGTACCTCCATTTCAAAGCTGGGGAAGATTTTAGGACGTTCTGCTACCTATGTTTGTTATGTTTGAAAGGTATGTAACAGAAGGGAATGATTTAAATCATTATAATCAGGTAATTGTTAAAATTACTGATGTTATGACTTGAGTCCAACTGTCCTACATGTGATGAAATTATAATACAGATAGATCTAAATTATAAATAGATGATCAAAAGGAGTGCTGAGTAAGTTGTAAATCATCACAGGTCTGACTGACATAGTATTGGGATTAAGTAACCGTAGTAGGTTGATTTTGCTTTGTGTGGAGTTAAAGAGATGCTAAAGTGTGATAATTTCCTGCCTCTTTTGCAAGCAGATCAAGAGAAAATGAGTCACATTAGGTGAAAATAAGTTGCACAGTACCTCCCCACTGTCAAGCAGTTGATAAAAATTGAGCCCCAAAAAGTTAAGAAAATAGTCCAAGTTCAGGCTGTTTGGAAGATGTGAAGCTATGACTGGATGCATATCTGCTAGCATTCAAGGCTTTTATTGTGTTTTGTATCATGTGTTAACTTGTAAATATAAGAAGAAAATATCTCTAGTTTCTGGGAAGTTTGAAGATGTAATTTAGTTTGAATAATTCAGGTGAAAACCTCCCTGCTGCTTTCCCCCCTTCTCCACCCATTGGGATTTTCACTTGTGGACAAAATAGTAAAAAGACGAACATTTTAAATGCTTTTAACTCTATGATTTTGATATACTCCAGGAAGAGAAACACTTTGTAAACATTTAAAATATGTAGAAATATTTAAGCATATGTTTTGAGTGGTAGACTTTAAGAGGTTCTTTAGAGGATAAGGAAACATCATAAAAAAGGGTTTCTGTCCTTAAAAAACAATATTTGAAATTTAATTGGGTATACTGTTCGCCCTTGGATCAGATAGTGTCAGTTGCTTAATTGGGGAATTCAGAGCCCAATTGATTGACTTTGTAACTTTAGAGGAAAAACCTGGGTGTTTAGACAAAGAGGTGGTCTTGAAATTTAGAACATTCTCATTTTCAAGGCCAGTAATTTCGAAAACTATGTATTGTACAGTATAACTATGAAAATGCATGCAGTTGCTATCATTTACTGAAACTCATTGTTCTCAGAACTTTTCAGAAAAAATAGAAAAGTATTTAGGCACCTTTATTTAATCAAATTATATTAATAAAGTGTTTAATATGCAGACCAAAATGATTATTTTTCTACTTGTTGTTGGGGTTTTTCCATGATAGGTAGTGGATCTTAAACACTTTCAATTTTCTCATTGTGCCTATGATCTTTAATGTGTGTGTATGTGTGTGTTTGTGTGTGTGTTAGTAATGGAAAAATCAAACATAATTGGCTACAAAAGATTTTCAAGATCTTTAAAAAATTCACAGAGATAAATCACCTTTTTTGTGCTTTATTTTTATTGTTCCACTATGGGAACATAAAGTGCTAAAATTTGAAGGAAATTCAAAATCAATTGTCTGGCCTGTTGGTTATAGATCAAAAAACGTCTTTTTCACACAGCTGTGAGTAGTAAATCTGGGATTTATCTGCTAAGGATTTGGCTGTTTGAATTTTGGCTTTAGAGTAGCCTTTTGTTTTAAAGGGGAATTTATACTGAAGTTTCTTTCCTTATTTTGAGTATTTTAACAGAGTATCAGTGAAGAGACCCTTGAATTTAAGAAGAAAAACATCAAAATAATGTTAGCTTCATAATAAAAGTTACTACTAATAACATCATGAATTTGGGCAAATATCATTTCTAAATCATATTACTTAAATTTGTACAACTTATACAACTTAATGTTGTTCATATGTAATTAATTTTGCTTTTTCTTCTTCAACTCTTTAAACTTTGGCAATATAACATGAGTTTCTGTTCATAAAGTTCTTAGGATAGTGCCTGACATATTTTATGGATTGTGTATGTGTTTATTAAAGAAATAAGTGAGTAACACTACATACATGACACAATGATATATAATCTATAACTTCTCGTTTTTTCAAGATGAGGAAATAGAGCATTTAAAATATCTTGGTTATTTTAAGTAAACAAATTGAAACGTGTAATTTCTCTATTTTTTGCTCTTGGTTTTTTAAGATGCAGTTATCTTTAACCTTTCATCTGCCTTATCATAGTTTAATGTAACTGATGTTATTTTGAAAGTAGAATTAAAATAGATGCCAATGGAAGGACACATTGTGTATGTATCAGGAAAGAAACTGTAGCACAATAACGACTCTGGATCTGGCTGTTTGTAAAAGTTATTTTATTGAGCAGTGATGATTTCTATAATACCCTATTCAGGATTTGGGGAAAAAACTAAAACATGTTCCACAATAGTTTTACTCTGTATAGGTGTCAAACCTGTCATTTGGATTTCAAGTTGTGTCCTGTTTGGTGCTTGATGTTGTTTGAGATTCATTCATTTACCTGCTTATTTTGAATGTCAACATTGTGGCAACTTTTATGACTTTTGAGACAAATTTATTTATTTAAGAAGTTATTTGAGTGTCCAGGATGTTCCATGTATTCTTCCAAATTACACGACTAGCAAAACAGCAGGACCCTTGTCCTTACAGCCCTTTTAGTGGAGTAAGGACACAGCTGGTAAATAGTGATTATTTTTATATGTGCTGTAAGGCAAAAGAGGAGGAGCTTAGCTGCTCAGAAATTCCAGGCAGGCTTCTGACATCATCTGAGCTTTTTAGGATGAGAGGGAGTCAGCAAAGTACCCACAGGTGCGGTTGAGGTGGGAGGCTTGTCTGAAAATACACAGAAGCTAAGAGCTCTGTCATTTTTAAGGGACAGTGAACATTGTGTATGGCTGCAAGTTTGGTATTAAGGGAGAAGTAGCAGCAAGTGTTGCCAGACAGGTGAGAGAGGACTGAGAATCCTAAACTCTGAAGACACTATTGGAAGTTTTCTTTTTGTTATAAAGAGCAATGGAATACACTTAAAACAATTTGTTAATTTTTTTCTTCACTTAAAACATTTTAAAGAATTGAGTTACAGCATGAAATGAGATTTTTCAGTTTGTTGAGAAGTGAAATGGGAACTTTTATTTTTCTTTAAAAGGAATTTTCTTTTAAAACATTGAATGTCAAATTATAATGTTTAAAATAGTGTTTCACAGATTAGACCAAATTGTATCAAAGTGCATTCTACTTTTTTATGGTACTTTTGTGTCTTTGTCCAGCAGCACAGTGACTTTAGTGTTTATTGATCTTGCTTTTCCTTGGCTCATTTATAAATGTCTCTAAAGTGTGTTTTATGACTACATTGGTGCTTGTTATATCTTGCCATTTCGTGTGATAATGACACCAATTTAAATACAGTTGGATATGATATTATTAGAACACTGGATTTTTTTCTTTACCTACAGAACAGGATGTTCTGGTAGCGTTTTTTTTTTTTTTAATATCAGTTTACCATTTTCAAGAAATGATACTATGTCTTCAATTTTAGTTATATCCATTTTTTTCTGTTTAGTGTTTCATTAGAGGACTGACCAGTAGCCTTTAGTTTTATGTGTTTAAAAAATACACATCCAGTGAAAAAACGAGAATAGGTCCAGTGTTAGTAGGTAGGGGAGTGGATTATGGAAACCTCTACCTTAGAACACTCTTTACTAGTCAGTAATGGAACAGGTATGTAAATAAGAATAAATATCAAAGACTTACTGTGTAAAAAAATGTGAATTGCAGAATGATGTTTAGTTAATGGTATATTTCTGAAAGCTTTAACATTAGCTTAATGCCGTGTACTTTATGTGGAAATATTTCTCCAAGCTTTGTAAGGTACCAGCAACTGCACATAATAGGGCGTCACTGAAAGTCACCCCACATGGGAAAGGAAGAGAAGGGACGAGAAAAATTCTGTCTCTTGTAAGTTAAATGCCCACTCTTACTTCATTCACCAAAGCCTGTGCTGGGCTTGCTCATAATGTAGAGAGTGCAGATGATGGGTGCTAAATATTTTTTTGGAGGGAGGAATTGCTAGCAAAGTTGAAAAAGCTGTCACTTGTTTTGTGATGTTTGGGTTTATAGGTCAGATAGGTCACACTCTGTTGATGTTGCTGTACTTTTACTGAAATGATCTTGAAAACTTAGTATACACCTTTGCATATAATATTTTTGCTTAATATTTTTAGTTAAACAAATGAGAAATAAGAGGTCATTATTCTCAATTCTGTAATGTTTCCCAGATGAAGAGGTAGGTGTTCATGTAGGCCCTGCCTTGCTCTATTGGGATGCTGAGTCTGTGCTCTTTGCTTGAATGCCCACTCTGTCCATATGTTCATTCCTTTTCAAACATTATGAAATGACATCAGCACATTGAATCTCCTGCAGGATTGTGCTAAGATCCGATACTATTGAAACGTGTACCAAGAAAAAGCTTTAAAGTATATACATCCTTTTTGCACCCCTTAATATTATGTCAATGTTAGATTCACGGCTTAGTCTTGCATTGGATACTTGATAGGAGATGGATTATATTGAATGTTTATCTATGAAATAGCTACTTACTGAATTTTTTCAATTGAGTTGAAGACCTAGGTATGCCTCTCAGGTTGGGTTTTGAGTTTAAGAACCTCTCCTTTTCATGTAATCAAATATTCTTGATGTCTCTGATCATTTTTTGTAACACATTTATTTGATTATGAAATTTAAAAATTCTAAAATATAACTTGTAAAGCAACTTATATAGTAGAATTTTGTGCATAACTTGCTCCATCATTGCCCTTTTCTTTACTGTGTCCAGATTTTATGTAGGATTTGTTTTTAGATAAGATTTTTTATGTAAGTTCAATTCTTTTATAACAGGAAAAAGACACTACAAAAATTTCAGACTGAATAAGTAATATACTGGTGGGACTGTTTCCTGAGTTATTTATATTGTAACTTATTATCTTAATGAAAAGTCTAAACTTTGTTCTGTGTAATAATTCCTCTTACATTATTGCCTACTATATGTTTTCTGTAATCCCAACAAAATTTCTTTTGCAAAGCGGTGGTGAAATTTTATTACATGTTTATTAATTTAAACTACTTACCAGAAAAGAAAATTCCACTGAAAGTCTTCAATACAAATAAAGCATGTATCAGTGGCAGTTACTAATTTAAAGCAGCTTTTGAATTCAAGCAGAAAGTTTTTAATTTAGATGAATTATAGCTTTAACCTAATTTTTCATTCAACAAAATGAAAGGAGTTCTTTAAAGGAAGGAAAGAGGGCTGAGGAACAGAAGGACATAGAATAGATTAGTCTTGGGAAGCAAAGGTTTTAGATTCAGATTTGTAGTTCTGGTTTCCTGTTGCTCCCCCTGGCCCCCATGGAAATTTAATGTAAAATCTGAGCCAGGCCCAAGCAAGCCAATGTCTGTACTTAGTACTTTCCAGCACTAACCCACTGTAGGTTTCATCTATCACAGTGTTCTGTCTAACTGCAGTTAGGCATGGCTGCTTTCTCTCAGTGCTGAGTCTCTTTATCCCTGTACATTTTTGTTGTCCTTTCCAAAGTGTCAGTAAACGTTATGGAGTAGAACACAGAATGTTACCATGTCCTCTGAGAGTTTTACATGACAAGTTGTTTATTTTTTAAGGTAGCAAGAGGGAAAATGTTTTGTTCCACCACAGCATAATAAACCAATAAAACGAGCTGGACAAACATTTATCGACTAAAGTAAGTGCTAAAACAAGGTGAGAATCCCTGTACCAAGCTTGATCGTGTACTGAGAGCCTTGCTTCAGTTTATGGGAGATTATTTTCAAAATTACTACTGAGGTTACAAAGCAGTGTCAAAAATAAGCCAACTAAACACTTCTGTGTTTTTCAATTTCAGTAGTTTGGGCTCTAAGTGATCTCTGTTGAAGTTCTTTCTTGAACTTGAAGAGGTTGTAGAAGAAAAACAATTAAGCACTTTTTCCCCCCTTTAAATGTGTCTATATTCATTCAGCTCATTTGCGCTTTCAAAAAATGAGGTGAATTGCCAAATAAATCTGTAAGGAGAATGAAAACCCCAAACAAATATGCCAAATGGACAGCTGTTAATCTGTTAGCTAATTGGAACATTGACAAATTCAATAACGTATTCAAGATTTTTTGAGCTCAACTTTAAGAAATTTTAATGTTGACCAGAGCTACATCTTGACACTTAAGACTGTTATCCATTATATACATAATTGGTTTCCAAAATGTGAGCAAATATAGCCAAGTAAGTAGGAAGCCTGGAGAATGTTATTCCACTGTTCTCTCTCAAACAAAGCAAACACAGGAAGGCCAGAACTGTTCTAAAATTCAGTCATCCACTAGTTCTGTTTAAATCAATTTTCAAAGCTTGGCAATTTAGGGGTAAATATCTTATTAACAATTTGTGTGCTGGGTTTGGGGATGTAGTTTGGTGGTTAAAGTGCTTGCCTAGCAAGTGCAAGGCCCTGAGTTCAATTCCTCAGTACCACATATGCTGGGTGTGGCAGTACATACCTATAATCTCAGCACTCAGGAGGCTGAGGCAGGAAAATTGATGTGAGTTTGAGGCCAGCCTGGGTTGCACACTGAGTTTAGACCCTGGCTCATAAATAAATAAATAAATAAATAAATACACTTTTAGAACTAAGGAGTTATCTTGGTTTAGAGTACTATATATGTATTACAAATGTTAGGGGCTAGACAGATAAATATTGTAATGTTTTAATGGCTACTAAATTAGTATCTCAGACAGGCCATGGATATCATTGCTAAGAACAAGCCAAAATACAATATGGAAAAGAGAATGAAGCCATTTAAAGGAAGATATTAAACACATGTGTAGTAAAATTAGCACAAGAATCTAGCAGAATCATGGGGGGGGGTCTGTTTGAATAATTAAGTACATGAGATCACTGAGTTATGATTATCTGTTTTAGAAATGATATCCAACAGAGGTAAACGAATGCTGGAGCTTAGATTTGGAGTGCCTTTAGATTTTTCCTGTGTAGCGCTTGCGATCATCTTGTCTGTTACTTCGAATTTCCAGTGATGGAGAATTTGCTGAGTTCTAACATGGTATGTTCCATCACGAGATGATGCAAGAGTGGTTTTCTCCTATTGTACAATATTCAGAGTTTGTCATTCCAAGGTCAGTATTGCTATTAGTAAGTATACAATAAACCTTTTATCCTCCTGTTTCCAAGTCCATTTTTGCTAGGTAAAAAAAGTGATGTTTTCTTCATCAGATTCTCAGCAGGGCATGGTGGTGCATGCTTCTATTCCCAGAACTCTGGGAGGCAGGAAGGTAACCAGTTCTAGCCCAACATGGGAAATTTAGTGACTTAGTGAGATCCTGTCTCAAAATATAAGTGAGTGAATAAATAAAGGGCCAGAGATGTAGCTGAGTGCAAACATACAAAGACCATGGTTTTAAAATCCAATAGTATGAAAAAATAAAAGATTTTCAAAATTGCATGTTTATAATATGCCCACATTATATTGATTGCTTACTTGAATGTTTTCCAGTTTTAAGTTTTCTTACACTGTGTGTATGCCCTTGGATAATTTAGTTATTCAGGAAGGATGACAGTAATTTGATTCTCACAAACTCCATGAAGTGGATGGTGAATTTGAATTCTCTTGTGCAGTGTGTTACATAAAATGTAATATTCATTATCATAGTTTTGTCAGTATGTAGTAAGCCAGTAGTAATATTGATAACAGCTAAGTATAGTCCTGTAACAGTTCTGAGCCAATATTTAGAGGTTATTATATCCTCATGGTGTAAATTCTAGCTTTTTGCTTATGCGTTGCATTTGTCTTTATTGAGGTCTAACCTGGGCGTTGGAGATTTTTTCTGCTCCTGGCCACCTCTCCCTGGCTCACTGACCTTTTCTTTTTCCTGCACTTATTTTTCCATGTGTATATTGCTGACTCCCATGTTCCTGTTTCGTAGATGCTGGATTTGGGTCCAGTTGTAGGTATTAAGATTTATGCTGAACTTTTTTTTTTTTAAATTTCGGTTGGCCATTTCATTCTGTCAGGATTCTTTTGGACATTGCCATCTCATAACCTAGTGATTCCTTCCATCTTAGAAGGGCGCCAATCCATATTTTTAAATTTATTATTAATTATTTTTAATTCTTTGCAGTATGTTATTTCCCTGATAGTGAATGTGACTCATACTTACTGCTACAGTCATTTGTCACATACCTGTTCTATTGGGGTTACTGATACTTAGATTGTTCCACCGGTATGGACATTGCCGTTACTAAGTAGATAGTGCTTCCTGCCCTTCACGGTGTTCTTTAGTGGCCTTGCTGTACTCATACCTGAGACCACATAGACCTGCCATGGCCAACCTGCTGAAAATTTACTGCAGAACATAGCAGAGGTCCTGAATAGCTTTGCTCCAGTGCTGTAGCCAGTGCCCATTTTTTACTAGTTGGCAGTATTTTGAAAATCAGCCCCTGTGTATAACATAGTATGTGTGAAACTTAGTCTTTGTGTGGCGCTAACACTTCATATCGTGTTCTCCTGTGGTAATGTGGTAGAGTTGAAGTCTGGAAGGAGCAAAACTATAAGGAATAATTTGTCCATATCTTAAATTGTCTATTTTTGAACTTGTTATTTAAAGACTATAAAGCTTTTGTTCAATTGAAAAGTCAATAAATGCAGAGTGCTCTGTGGTGAGTTGCTTTCCATGCCAGACAGCTTTCCAGTATATTGCACTAATTTAGCATCACATAGACCTTTAAGTTGATACTGGCAAATTTCAACAGAAATAGACCAAAAGAAATCAGCGGAAACATGCTGTATTGCTCTATTGTACATTATGCTTCTTATAGAATGGCCTGATGTTTTGAACTCATAAATTATAAGTAGAATGTGGCTGAATGCCCCCTCCAGTGTTAAGTTCTCATGTCTTGAGACTGTGGCGTAGCAGAAACAGTGCTAAAGCAACCAGGCCAAAGACTTGATTTGTCCCCAGTTCTGCTATTTACTGTGTAAGCTTGGGTGAAAATCTCTATTTTCATCATTAAAAAGATGGGAAAATGTTAGTGAGGTCATGTAATGCATATATAAATACTTTGAAAATTAGAATGTTGTACGCACGTATTAGTCATAGAATTTATTATATAAACTTCTCTGTCATGCTGCTTTAGCCACTTTGAGGTCCAGATGAGATCACAAGGTGCAGACAGGCTGGTGCAAACAATGCTTACTTTGTTACCATGATAGCATTGGTGTCATGTCATCATCACATCTGCGACCACTGTGGCTTTGTTATTCTGACACCAAATTATGCTCCTGTTACCATTCCCCCCCTTCAGAATTAATGCATCGTAATTCATATAAAAAATGGTGTTAGTCCCAAAGTAGTTGCATGAGAGCATGGTGTCGATAAGGAAGTTCTTGTTCTGTTTAAATGTTGGGGTTTGAATTGAGTGTGCTCCCTGCCACAATGATCATCGTCAGCATGTGGAGCCCATTAAGCTGTGTTGGTGTTGGATCCACAGTTTAATGTGCTAACACTGCATCTGTTTCTACCCTGATGATAACACCTGGATCAGTTTAGAACTTATGTAGAAATTTAAGATACAGTGTAGTTAACTTCTAAAACAACTGTTGATCTTTATACGTGTGAACCCCGTGGTCTTTCACATTCCTGAGGAACCTATTGCCATTTGAACATGCTTGTACCTGTGTGCACTTTCAAAATGGGAAATAAAAAACATGTGTCCCCTCTAGGAGTACTTTTTTATTTTATGCCTAAATTTTTCTGCAGGGTGACAATGGTAAAATTATTCTTTCTGGTAGTGAGAAAGAGGAAGGTGGCTTTATGTTTTGCTTTTATAAATTTTATTAAATGTTCATCTAAAATGAATAGTTAATGAGTGATTTTCTTTTGTTTGCCAAGATACAAGCATAGTCACCGTCCAGGCCATTTTTGATGCTATAAGTTATTGATTCCTCGTGGGAGCTGTGAAATGGACAGGCATTAAAAATTAAAGAAAGACAATTTAGTTACCAAGATTGCACAGATTATCTCTGTAGCTAGCTTAAAAGCAGAATGCCAGTTCACTACAGCTTTGATAAATGACTTTTTCCAATGACCTCCTGCCTTTTAAAGACAGCAGACTTTGGGGTTTTCATTTTAAAGTGGTAAATGCCCTTGGAGAGTTGTAGTACAATTTTATTACCGATAGAAAGATTGAACTTCACCCTAGGATGCTCTCAGACAGGAAACCATTAGAAGGCAGGAGCAATGCAGTATCTGAATATGCCTGTTCTGTTATCTTTCCTCAGGCAACTTTTAATGTTGGTTTTCAATGTAAAAAGGCATCTACTCTGAGTGAAGGGACCATGGGAAAGTGCATGACCTTGTCTTTTTTCACCAAGTCATCACATTTCTGATCTTAAACCCTTCTAACTTGTATTCTGGGCTATCACAATTAGGGCTTATTTATTGCCCACCTGTATAGGGTTGGTTTATATATGAAAAGTATAAAGAGGTCGCCTTGTGTTAATCTGTATTTTATTAGCAATCTTACAAGAAGTTTTGCATATATTGTGTTATTGTTCAAAAGTTATTTGAAACAGTGTATATGTGCATAAATCAAATATGCATACTAATTATTTTCCTATTTCATGCATGAAAAATAGTTATGGCATATATATATATATATATATATATATATATATATATATATATATATATATATATATATATATATAGGAATGGATGACCTTTAGTCAAAAGCAGATACTTTCTCCCAGCTTGTGTGATAGCGTGTACCAGCCAGCCTCACGATGAAGCTGTTTTGTTGAATATCCTAATCAGCCTGTAAACTCTGAGTCCTGTGATTTTTCTTCTTTCTTTGATGCTTTTTGATCATGACACTTAACCTTGTAGTCATCTATCCTCCTGGCTGTGCTATACTGCTATGAACTTAGTTTGACTAGTGGGTTTTATTTATGATTATTATGAAAACAACTTCTTGTGGATACAGTGGGAGAGAAACGAGCAAGAGTCCAGAGAATATGCTTAGAGAAAACACAAATGACACTCAAAGCTAAGTGCTGCCTGTAGTGGTGCTGGTGAATATTTCATGAAAAAATGCTCTTGAATGGTACCCCAAATGAACCGGATGCCCACCCCTGTAGGACACTCACTCGCTAAGCATCTATGATCCTGTGTCATGCATTGTACTTTGAAATTAAATTAGCTATCTTATAAATGAAAAAAAAAAATGGAATCATATACCTACAGAGGCCTATGGAATAATTTCATCAAGATTTGCCTAACTTTAAAGTACATGAGTGTATGTGCATGTGTACGTGTTTAACATTCAACATGAATTTAAGTAAGGGATTATTTCAGATAAAGGATGCCTTTTTTATCCCCCCCCACCCCCCAGTAGGAATAAAAAAAAATTGGATGCTACACTTAGATTCCTCTGATTGGTTATCATCTTGCACTCTTATACTTAGGTTCTGCTTATTCATTTCATGCCTTGTGAATTTAATTAGCATAGTTACTTGTATGTTGATGAAATTTCTTTTATTGGCCATGGCTGGGGTGAAAATTTATACTTATCAAAGACAATGGTGGTCAAGATTGAATAAAAATGATCTTAGGATCCTGATTTCATGATTTCTGTTTTACGTAGGTTAGTTGATTTAGCATCTATAGGCATCAAGTACTAAAGCATGGTACCTTTTATCCTGCTATGAGTTTAGAGTCATTGAAAGGGTAAAATACACCATCTTATCATTGTACTAGTTTTAAAAAAACATTCTGATGCTTCATAATTGGATCATACTTTGAGATAGGAAACAGCTGGTAGTTTTACAGAACATTTAATATGTGTATAGAGTGCCTACCATGGGATTTATTTAAAAGACTATAGGATAAAAAGTGTCCGGACATCTTGGAATTTATTTGTTATTTTTAAAAAAAATTATTCTTTTCATTAACACATATATTTGTGACACACCATAATTATATTCAGATTGAAGAATTGGTATATATGTATGTGTGTATATATAAATATATGTATATATATGAAGATTGGTCAGGAATGACATTGAGATTAGATAATATGATGTACTCTAATACCAGTAAATTTTAATTATAGAGTTAATATCTCTTTGTTCATTCTTGGATGAAATATTTCTTGATTTCCATGACAAATTAGAGTTGCTGGCTGTTTCTGGAGCAAATGTTTGGATACTGTGTGTAGGCTCATCTGTGTTAGTTTTAAATTAGAATGCTTTCCTCCTTGTCTATCTGTTTCTCATCAGGACTCATATATTCTTGTGTCCAAAAAGACTGTGATTTAGCTGTGAGGCTGATTTTATTGTGGAGATGGCTGTGTATCCTGTCATCACAGGCAGCCCGGGTGAAACTTCCTATGTTTTGCATGTGCATTGCCGCAGTATGTTCAAAGTCTGATCTTTTTCAGATGTGTGTTTGTGTGTGTGTAACTATTTTATAGCTGAAAAGAGATGCAGACTACACAATTTCTGCTAGAATATGTTTTCTATTAGATTCCGTAGTATGAAATTGTAGGTTAGTTTTGGGCTTTCATAAGGCTGCCTCTGTCACCCGTCACTGGAAGACAGCTAACACCTTCCTTTGACTCATGTTTTCCGAGATTCCTTAGTGTTAAACGTAGACTTTTTTGAAATTTAGAAATTAAAAGAATATGGCACAAAAGCATTTTTATAGCTTTATTGAGTCTTCAGGGCAGATATATGGATTCCAGACAAAATGCAATAATAGACCACAATTTTACTTTCAAATCGCCTTCCCAACACGTCTCACTGGAGATTTATTGTACATGTGAGGAACACAGGTTGCTCTGAAGGTTAAATGGAGTAGTTCAGAGAACAGTCTTTTTGCCTCTTATTAAATGTAAGCTTCTCTTTTTTCCCACTATTTTTATTAATATACAAATGTAATACATAGTATTTACAATGAATTTCGGTGTTTCGTGCACATATGTACCATATCGACTTTACCATCCCTTCCCATTTTCTACCTTCCCACCCCCTCCCTGTCTGTTTCCCCGGCTCCGGCTATCACTTCATATGGTTCCAAAGAATGTCTGTGTTCTGGGTTTCCCAAGTCCGAGATACCATACGGTGTTTAACATATTAATCTTCCACACCTAAGTCATTTCACTTAAGTCACCACTCTACCTCAGCTTCCTATCCCTCTAATGGGTTCGCAGTAGTTAAATCTTGATGCCTCTTCTCTGAATCCAACCAATCCCTTTATTGGGATATTCACCAAAAATTATCTTTTATGCTACCCTTGCAGCTTCAGTTTTCTGGTTTGTGGCATTATTGAGAAGATAAAGTGAGATAATGTGTGTGCTGAATGTCCTTTGGCAATTTCAGTGTACCTGTGACAAAGCGCTGGTGTTTTTATGACGTCTGTTTAGTTAATAATGATCTCTTGTGTGTTGATTCTATTGGCATGACCAGGATTGTTTTCCCGTTGGTACAAACTAGATAACTGAGAATAACATACCTTTCACAGAGCAATTCATCTCATAGGTAAAAATGGAGTACTTGATACAGTATTGTAGAAATACAGCCTTGGCATGAAGCATAGTTTCCCTGAAACTCTCAAACATAAATATTAGATATGGTATGTAATTGGATATAATTGTTTCTATGGGGTAGTTTAGTGTGTATCAGTTTGCTGTGACTCCCACGACAGAATTGCAGAGACTGGATAGCATAAACAAGGGACTTTTGTTTTCTGACAGCTTTGGGAGGTGGGAGTTGAGATTAGCACGTCAGGTTTGGCTTCTGCACCCTTGTCACTGTGTCCACACGCTGTGTTTTGTCTGTGTATTACTCACATTCCTGTGTCTCCTTGTGTGTGTAAATATTTTTTTTTTCTGGCTTGGACACTGATAAGATGGGATTAAGACCACCTGATTGGTGGGTTCTTCTCTAATCACCCCTTTTCACGACTCTCTGCAAATAATGGTCACATGCTGAGATTATTAAGGGCTAAGACCTTAACAAAGGCATTTTTGGCAGAAGGAGAAAAGAAATCTAACCCTTGAGAGGGAGAGTAGTATATGAGGAGTTGAGACCTGGCTTCCAGTTGTAGGTGTGATTTTAACTGGAGCAGTTACCTCAGGCAGGCTTCTCAAATTGTTAACCCGCCACACTTGTACCGATGTGCCTACTCAGAGCCCTGAGTAAGACTAACGCAAGTCATGGACGTGAACACATTTTGCAAAAAGTAAAGTGATGTGAGTGTAAGGTGATATTGTAATTAAAATACTTGTAAGGGATGCATTGGCAACATGTGGAAAATTTTAAGTAGAAAATGTGAAGGATCGTTGCAAACATTTGGCTACAATAACCTTGGCTGTTCTGTTTGGCAGAAGGAAAGCTGTGGATAAAGAAAGACGATTTGGTTGAGGCTCAATTCAGAAAAGACAGTAATTAGGTGAACAGATAAGCTGAACATCTGGATAATGCAACATGAATGACTTCCTATCTTAATGTTTCTTTTCCTTTAAGTTCTCTTTTTAAAATATGCCCCCTAATGTTCATGATCGGGCAGAGAAGAGATCAGGGATTCTTAGTGGATGCCTCATCAGTGGTCCTAGCCAGAGAGCACTTTTCCCACTTACCTTGATTGGCAATTATGACCCTCCACTTCCTCAAAGATATGACTGGTTAGAAAGACTATTACAGTTCATGAATGGTTGGGAAAATCTTCGTGTACTTTAGTATACCTGATCTAAAATTTGTGTAACACGTTTATGTATCAAGGCAGGTGTTTTAACTGGCTGGCCTTATCTCAGCTTGCCATATATGCCATTGAGAGAGTGTATTTGGATAACCAAATCCTTACGTACAGAGATTACTTTTCTATTATTCTGTAAAATCACACACACACACACGCACACACACACAATACATGTACACAGGAGATGTTCTAGGAATCTGATGGTTGGACTGATACTCCTTAGAATCTAGTATCTGATAAAACCTATTTTTTAAAACATTGGAAGTCTTAAAGTCTTATATTTATTATAGCTCTTAATTAATCAAACAATTATAATAATTTTTTGAAACAAAGTCTCGCTCTGTAGTCTCAGCTAGTCCTGCACTCACTCTGTAGCCCACATTGGTCTTGAACTCACAGCAATCCTCATTCCTCTGCCTCCCTCAAGTGCTGAAATTATAGACATGTGCCACTGTACTTGCTTATATGGTGTTGCAAAATCAAATCAGGGCCTTGCACTTTCTAAGCGAGTACTCTTACTGCTCGGCTATTCCTCTAGTCCTGGTATATTTTTAATATGCAAAAATCTATGAGGAACAATTTGTGCTTTGTAACATATCACAAATGCTCAAAACCCTATAGTAAGGGAAAAAGACTATGATGTATAAAGATGAGTTGATAAAAATTATATAGCTATGAATTTATGAAAACCTTCATAGGTGACAAATCTGTAAATTATATAAATTAATATATTAAAGTGATCTATATATTTAATTGAGCAAGAGGAAGGTTCAGAATGCCTTTTCTACTGGCTGTTAACTTTTAAGTCTAGAAAATTTGGAAAATAGTATTTAAGTCAGCTTTCATGTTGATATTCAGTTTATTGTAGCATGAAGGAGTGGTGTATACTGTACTTTGTTATGATAGAAAGGCAAATGACATAATGACCATAGAGTAGTATAGAAAATAATTTCTTTCATTGTCCACATTATAAGGCAGTGAAAAATATTTCAAGTTATTATGGAGCCATTTTTAAAATAGTGGATTCACTTAATCAGTGAAATCAAATGCTTGGCATATTATATTCGTGGTGTTTTCAAGGTGTTACTTTTGCCTTAATCTCACTAAAGAAATGCTAACTTTTTGAAGCATCATCACATCATTAAAGTTATAATTTTAAGTAAATTTTCATTTACATAGATAATTAGTTTTCAGGGCTAAAGCTTTTTTTTTTCCTGTAGAAATTTTGAAAATGGGAATATGACTTTATTTGGGGAACTAACAGTACTTTAAAATACTTAGCCAAGGTTCCTCTTCTGCATTCCTCACCAAAAAAAAAAAAAAAAGACAGTGTCTGGGAAATTCTTAGGATAAGGAAGGAGTGGCTTTGTCCACAGAAGTTATTAAAGAATAAATCGCCAGCAGCTTGGCAGCTTTCCAGAATTGTGTCTAGGGCCATGTTTAACTCAGTGTAGTTTTCTTCTTTTTTTGGAACAGTGGAAAGAGCTGGAGGGGTCGGGGCGAGTCCTGCAGATGTGGTGCATAAGCCTTTGTTGCTTGTGGTAAAAACTCCTGAGAGGGTGGAAGAAGGATCCGCTGAAAAATAATTCATTAATTGCAGTGTTTAGCATTCTTACATTTACCTTTTCACTAGACAAGTAGTTACTTGGAACTCTGTCCTTTGCATGCTTTACTGACAACTCCGATAGTTCTTTGATAGTTCTTAAGACCTCTTTAAGAAGGTGACAAGTTATGAAGTGCCAGTTGCTTATGAAGTCATCATTTCTACTCTCCTCTCAAGGGGAGACCAAGATGGAAACAGTTAAAGTGAACAAAGTGTTACAGATATGAAAATAAACTCATGCTGAAAGCCTACTGCTTTCCATTGCCTCTAAAATCTGGAGAATCCACACTGTCACCAATCGCCCAGCTCCCAACCCTGATATTTACTTTCTCTACCTAAGTTCCTCCAGGAATCTGCAGTGTATCACTTATCCCTAAACTAAGATAGGCTCAAGATATTACAGAATTTTTCTCCAATCTCATACCCTGTTAGCCAAGTATTTGCATATTAGCTGGAACTTTCTAAATATAACGGCTTATCCCTAAAGAGGAACTCTAATGAAGGGATTATAGGTTAAGTGGCAAATGAGTGCCAAAGATATTGGGTAAGCCAATTAACCTGATGGGTTTCCATAGTTAATTATCATTCTGTGAGCAGAGGTTAGTGCCTAAAGTGAATGAGCTACTTTTACATGAAAGTGGTAATTTTCTGCGTATTTAACACAAACTAGATTTTTTTTTCCAGAAGGTGAATGCAACTTACCTGGTATCAGTCATTCATCTTTAATTAGAATTGAGTTCATCAAATTGAGTACCTGGTATGTATTGGGTTCCAGAAGATAAATAAAGACACTGCTATGGTTTAGATCTTGAATGTTCCCCAGATGTCTTATCAGAGGTGGGGCTGCTCTCATCATTGCGTTGACTTAGATGTGCCCTTATAGGTAGGGTATGTTTGGAAGAAGCCTGTCACTGAGGATTGCCATTTGAAGGATGCATCCACCTCTATTTATCCTTCTTTTTCTCTGCTTCCTTGATGCCTTTTCTTCGCTGGGAACGGAAATCCCTGAAACCAAACCATGATTCAAATCATACCTGTTCTCATTTAAGTTATGTATATTGGCATTATTTCTTAGTAGTTGAGAAAGCTGGCTAGTACTGATGCTTTCTCTGTCTTTTTTATTTCTTTTCAGTAATGTGACTGATCATAGGACCTTCACTCTGAGCAACATTTCCTGTCTATTTATTTCAGACATAAACTTTCTGACTTGCTAAATTACCCAAACTGGGCTTAATTTTGTGACTCTCCTGCCTTAGCCTCCCAAAGTACCAGGATTACACCTTTCCCTTTGCTAAGCTGTTAGTGTATTAGAGAGATAAAAGAGCCCCAGCAAGACAAATCACATCTCAAGATCACTGAGGACAGATATTCAGGTGCAGCCAGGTTCGTGTCCACCCCAGGACAGGCATTATTGCCAGAGTAATATCAGCTATGTCTCCTGCACCATCTGTCAATCATCTGTTCAGAATAGTCTGTGGTATTTTCAAGCTTAGCCACATTGTCTTCTTGTCCCATCATTTTTGAAAATACTCCATTGAAATTAGAAACGTGTCACTGTCCTATTTCTTCATTTAACTCCCTAGTATATATGTAGATTTGCTTTCCTACTGGAAACTTTTAACCTTCTGTTGGTAAGACAGCTTTCTGTTGTGCAATACCAGGCAATATTTGTATTAAAGTAGGCTTTGTCCTGGTACAGTAGAATTTCCTCTACATTTATTTGCCTACTCCTCTAGGGTGTCTCCTACTTTTTGTGACATTCCATCTCCATTGTCTTTCATGGTTTCTAGCCCAGTAAGAAGTGGATAAATGAGTGCATCATTTCACTATGAGAGAACCAAACCACTCTAGTGGGCAGTAGTTTCCAGTAGGGGATGGAGGAGGGAATATTAAAAATACCTGTGTTAGAGATGGAGAAATGGCACAAGCTCAACATGGTGGCACATGCCTGTAATCTTAACCCTCAGGAGGCTGAGGCAGGAGGATTGCCATGATTCTGAGGCCAGCATGGGCTACATAGTGAGTTTAGGAATAGCCTAGACTACTGAGTGAGGTTGGGTCTCAAAACAAACAAAAAACCAAACAAAAATATTTATCCTACTTAAGTGTATATATTTATTCCCACTCTTTCTGAAATATCTCCCATGTATCATCCATATGATGTCTCTGGTATTGTATCATGTTGTAGGTGTTGTTTATGGAAATATGTCAAAACTCAAAAGACAAAATCTTCTGTAACAATGACTACGCAAGATTTTAGGGAAGCTGGTTTTCAAACAGGCATTAGGATATTGAGGCGTTTCTGGAAAGGTGCAGTGCCTGAGGGAATAGGACAGGCAGTGCATGTGGGAAGGAGTGGTGTGCACCAAAACAGAGAAGTTGGGGAGTCTGGCCAATATTAGGGTGTGTATATCGAAGTCAGGAGACATTGACCTAGAAGTCATAAATGGAAAGCAATGAGTGCTGGACTGTCATGAGAAATCAGTAATGGGAAGAGGTTTTCTTTTCTTTTCTTTTCCTTTCTTTTTTTTTAACTGGGGGGGGGGGGTGGGGTGGGAATTAGTATTAATTTTCGGGAATTTTTTTTTTCTATCCCTAGTATGTGTGATGGATCAAAGTAAAAACAAAAGCAGGCAGGGATAACTATTGAGGTCAGTTAATAGCGTTTATTACATGCTTAAGATGCATTGAACACTAGGAGAAAAGACAAAATTCCTTACCTGAGGGGACCCTCTAGCCTAATGAAGCAAAGAGATTGATCAGGCAATTGGACTAAGGGTGCTAAGCCATGCAGAGAAAAATAATGCAAGCCTGAAGGAGGAAGGTGGAAAGGAAAGTTGGAGGCAGAGTTAAGGGAGACCTGGGGTTATAATTTCTTATCTAAGGTCTCTAAAACGTCCTTAACCAATTTGAACATAGAGGGAGGAAAAAGGGAAGTCTTCATGCACAGTCTTCATTCCAGTGGTAGAATAATGGTGCTACTTCGTGTGGACACTGAATAAGAAAGGGATGGTTTGTGGGAAGAACTACTTTAGGTTCAGACTTACTAAGCATAATTAACTAAAAGGACAACTACTAATGATAATTATACAGTGATGTATTGCATAGCACTGTTTTGGTTTCAGATATTGGAATACCAACTCAACCAGGCTTATGACTAAGGGGCAGTTATTGGCCTAGAATTGGCTTCAGGCATGACTGGACCCAGCTACTCCAGGGATTATGTCTGTCTCAGGATCTGGCCTCTGTTCTCTGGGCCCTACCATCAAGCTGGTCATCTTTAGCGAATCTTCCCCTTTGGGAGAACAAATATGAAAGAGGTGCTACCGAGGAGCGTAGGTAGATGTCGTCAAGATGGAAGGAGTTATAAGAGTACTATATTAAGAACCAAAGCTAACACTTCATAAATACTTACTAGCTTGTTTTCAAAGTGTCAATAAAGCTTTGAAGAATTTGAAGTGAAATACTCATGACCATGCTCCATAGATTTTGAAGGCTATAAATTATATTATTAAAGCAACACTGTTTGCATTGGCTAGCAATGCAGATGGTAATAACAGCTGATATGCATTATATAAATTAATACAATTGAATTACACATGATAAGGTCCCTTTTTAATTTGCTTACTCATTTATTATAATCTTGTAAGACAAGTACAGTTACCTTTTTTGTTTGTTTGTTACAACTAGGGAAACCAAGGTACATTCAGATGCAGAAACTCTGTCTGACTACCGTTATACAATCTGCATGTGTCCAGTTGGCTCCTGAATCATTTTCTTGATTCTACATTGTGGTTCAAACTTGTGTGTAAAGATACCAGACAGACCCAACACACAAAAAAAGATTAACTGAGGCCACTATTCTGTAATCTCTTAAAAAATAAATTAAAACCCATACAGTTTTTCCTCTTTTAAATTTGTTTGTCCTTTATTTATCTTTCAACAATCAGAAATCTGTCAAAACAGTGTATCATTTGATGTGTGAAGAATCTAAGCATCATTTTTGCTCAAAAAGATTAATGGTCATCATTTATGTAGGTCTTGTGACTGAGAAGGTCAAGGGACAGGAAAAATGGCAAGAAACACATCATACACACACACACACACACACACACACACACACACACACGTACTTTGAATAGCATTATCATATCATTCATCAGTTTTACAACAGCTTTGGCCTTTATCAACATTTCCTTGAGGTAAAATAAGGCAACAAAAACAAAGAACCACAAATAAACAAAGCTGGGACCAGGTTAAGACCTCTGTGAAGACTTGAAAGCTTCAAAAGACAGTGTGAGCTATGTTCTCTAGAGAATTCTGCCTACAGTTGTTTCTTTCTCATGTCTGCTGCTCTGGTTTTCTCTGCTTTTCTGGGAGTGGAAGATTTCCTAGTTCCTTACTGTCTTTCTGAATTTTCAACACCAATCAATCCATAGAAGCAACCTTACAAGTTATATCAGCGTGAAATTTTGTTTTGTGTAAAGGTGTTTCATTAGCTGCACAATGGCAGGCAGAACAAGCTTCCCCGTTTCCATTTTGCACTTACAGAAGAAAAGGCAAGTGGATCGGAATCTATTATGCTTAGTTGAATGACCACTTTTCCATCTTATCTTGTCAGTGGATTACTCAGATTCTAAAGGTACTTTTGGTCTGTCTTCCCTAATGCAATGTGGAGGTAGCACAGTGCACCCCTTATCACTGCAATGCATATGTGATGTGACATATATTAAAGCCCAGTATGATTTAATGGTGTTTTGTATTCTTTTGCCATAAGAGTCATTGGTTAAATAAAAAACCTTCCTAGGAAGATAATAGCCGTTAAACAAGTTGATCATCGAAATGTCTCTCTAATAGTGTTAAAGCTATACTGTTTGCATTGATATCTAGAAAGGCAGATGGTATTAACAGCCAGTATACATCACATAAATTAATACAATTGAATGCTAGCCATATGGGAGAGGTTATTGTGTTTTTGGTTTATTAACACTGTTTTTTCATTAAATTGTTGTTGACTTTGTGAATTAGGTCTGTGCTTCATTTTCTTTTGTGATGAAGTTATGAGATTTATTAACTTCGTTTTTTGTTTTGAAAACCTGTTTGTGAGAGATTTAGTATATCTTGTGGCTGCTGCAGGCAACCAGGCTTATTGCTATTAAGAAAATAAACTCCAGCACCTTTGAACAGATATTTAAAAGTTTTTATCCCCCCAACAAAGCCTTTATAGAATTTGTTGTGTCAATGACTTAATAGCTAGTAGAAAAACTGGTATCTGGGTTGGAAAATAAAAAGAAAAACTGGATTGGGGAAAACAGTTTTCAGTGCTTCCTAAATCTTTCAATAGAAAAGTGAAATATCATCCTAAACAAACAAACAAAAAAATCTTCCTTCTCTACTTTCCCAGGATGTTTGGCCGCCAAGCTCTCTCCTGGCCTGACTTATTGGCTTGAAGCTTTCTGCACTGATATTACAGATTCTCACATTGGTATCTAGTTTAATGTGTAACAGGAGCGAGTTAGGTCTACTGAATTACTTCAAGTCAGCTTCCTCTGACAACACCATTTGGCAGTTTTTCATATTTCTTTTAAATTTTAATTATAACCTATCAAGTCTTAAGCAATTACTTCTGGGTTAGATTCTTGATGAATGTCATAGCAGGGTGTTTTAATTTAATGGATCCAGGAAAACATCTGTTTCTAATATTTTAAAAGCCAATTTATATGGAAATTCATTGAAAGCACAGTCAATAAAGTGACTTGAAAAATCAAAATGAAAAATCAGACTGCTGTGATGTACTCAGTTTTCTGTTAACAAAGGATTTTGTTCATGCCTAGCTTCAAATGATGACAAACACTCAAAATATCATTTTTTTCGAATGGGTAACTGTTTATTTTTCATACTCAAGAAATGAGGTAATCACTAGCCCAGGATTGGTATGGTCTACCATGACAGAAGATCAGTTACCCTTAGAATTCCTTATATTGTGTTTGCGTGGGATTCCTGTTCTTAAGGACACCTTGTTTTGAAGATGCCTGCCAAAATTCACTATTTCATTTGTGCTCCACATAACAGGAAGGGGGAAGGGTGGAATAAAAGCAGGTTAACCTTTCTCTTTGAAGATATTTTCTGGAATAATAGACAAAAGTTGGTCACAAAACCATAGTAAGTATTAAGGGAATTATGGTAAATGGCCATGTGGCTAGATAAAAACAAAAATTCTCTTAATGTGGAAAAAAACCTAGATAATAGGGAACAATGTAATTTTGCTGCAGTGTATAGTAATTGTAAGGCAAAATTTTAACAAATCTGCCCATTTACTAAACATCTAGAGACATTATTTTATTTCCATAAGTAGATACTTCACTTAAAAAGATCATTATGTTGTTTGGCCAGTTATACATGATCACCATCTATTGATATTAATGTTTTAATTCTAGCCTCCAAATGTATATAATTTCAGAATTTATAGGTCAAATAGATTTTAATAAGGGATTTGTTATAGGTTTTCTTCATTCTTCTACCCCAGTCTTTATATAATAATAATAATATAATAATAATAATAACAACTAAGAGAGCAAATGTGTTATTTGTACGAGGGTGTCCAGAATGCTCATGTGTCTGCAAAGCACTGTTCTTTGCTTCTCTGTATGGAAGATAAATGAACAATTACAAGTGTTTGTTAAGTGATTTCACGGTAAGACTATTATCTAGAAACTGAACCTCAGATAGGTTAATTAAGAAGCAATTTAGACAAGCTGTTGAAAACTACCATTACCAGACATTTTATCCAATGTGGAATACTAACTATTTTCACTGGCTGGGTCCCTTTTGTGAGTTTCTTCATCAATTTCAATCTCTATTGCAGTTCTTGTTTTCTTGAAGTCAGGCAGTAAATTACAGAGTGGGCCTCAGGAACATTCTCAATCACGGCTTTTCCAGCCTGACTTTTTGTAATAGTTAATATGGGCGCTCCTCTTCTCATAGCTGCCTGATGCCAGAAGGTCAGACTGTTGAAAGACCTAAAGGAAGGGTCATCTGGGAACCCTCTCCTCATGTAACCTCCAGCCAGATTTCCCTGAACATCTTCCAGCAATTCTTGTGTTTGATCAGACAGTAGTTGTCTGCCTGTAGAGCTTCGCAATTCTATTGCCATCTGACTCATGTGCTTCTTGTATGTTGTATAAATGCACAGCTAGATGTATATTCCATATGCCACCCTTGCTCCCTGGGAACTGAAGCCTTTACATCCATCTCCTATACATGTGCCTATTCATACAGACCAGTACTACTGATACCTTAATATTGGTGTTTACATTGACATTAAAGTTTCTAACAACTTCATTTTGGTCACACATCTATAAAATTTCTTATTATTGTGATAATTCAATTTTCTTGCTAATATTCATTGAACTAAATAAAGACAATAGCATTTTTACAGGGTATATCTGTCTTCTCATATGTCCTCAGTGATACAACAGTTACATTTTCGGGATCCCAGAATAGTTTAAAAAGAACAAGGTTGATGTTTCAGATACGTAAGAATCTAAACAAGTTAATAATCTTTCTCATCATAATTTTCTTACCCATGGGATGCAGTACCTACTCATCAGTGTTGATCTAAAGTTTAAGTGAGAATATGTAGCCAAGGAGATCCGTATTGTTCTTGTCAGAGAGCAAGTGCTTGGCAAATAGTAGCTCATTCCTTTTTGAAGTTTCTTTGGAAATATCATGTCTGCAAGCTTGGGACTACTAACTCCCAAATTGTGATAATGAAGTTCTTTAATGAATTGTATAGTACTAGGAAGATCTTTGAGAGGTTGGAAGTGGGAAAGACTGAAGTATGCTGATGTGAGGAAGGAAGGAGACATTAGGATGGAGATATGAGCAGAGCCACTCCGTCCAGTCTCTTCAGCTTTCTAGGCCCTTGCTCCTCACAGCAGCAGCAGCTTGGAACTTGTGAAAAACATTTCTGGCTTCTTCCCAGGCCTATTCAATCAGAGCCTGCTATTTAGCAAGATCTTCAAGTGGTCTGTGTATTTGAGAAGTATTGCTCTAAGTACTCGTGTTGCATCTAAAATTTATGTTCAGTCAGTGGCTAATTCTGGCTGTAGATGTTTCTCTGCTACCATTATCTGGTTCATCTTAAAAATTCAGGGTCTTAAACCTCACATCTACTTAGATTCTGGAATCTGCACTTTTAGCCAGCCCACCTGATTTCAGGGCAGTTGTATGGTAACTGATATACTGAGGCTGAAGTCACTGATTAAAATCCTACAGTTATTTCTTACTTATATTTGCTTTTCAGTAGGGAAGAACATTTTTCAGGAAAGAAATGCAGTCCTAAAACGGTGATACTAGTAAACTTTACAAAGAGGTTCCGAATTTACCTTACTCATAGTTGAAATTCCATCACAAAGCTACATGATAATAACAAAGCTTCTGGGAACGGCAGTATCTCACCAGTGCCATATTGTTTATTTTCTTTTTGTATTTTACATATAACTTTTGTTCACATTTTGTTTTTTAGCCGTGCTATCAAGACTAATCAAGACCTCCTCCCAGAAACTCCATGGACGCATATTTTCTACAATGATTTTTGGGGAACTCTTCTCACACACAGTGGCAGCCACAAGTCCTATCGGCCCCTCTGCACCCTTTCCTTTCGCCTGAACCATGCCATTGGAGGGCTCAATCCCTGGAGCTACCATCTTGTCAACGTCCTGTTGCATGCTGTTGTCACTGGTGTCTTCACAAGCTTCTCCAAGATCCTCCTTGGTGATGGATACTGGACCTTCATGGCTGGTTTGATGTTTGCCTCGCACCCCATCCACACGGAGGCAGTGGCAGGAATTGTGGGGCGGGCCGATGTCGGGTCGGGTCTCTTCTTTCTCCTCTCCTTGCTCTGCTACATTAAGCACTGTTCTACAAGAGGCTACTCAGCCAGGACCTGGGGCTGGTTCCTGGGAACTGGACTATGTGCAGGATGCAGCATGCTATGGAAGGAACAAGGAGTGACTGTTCTGGCAGTTTCAGCAGTTTATGATGTCTTTGTCTTTCACAAGCTGAAAATGAAGCAGATCTTACCTACCATTTACAAAGTAAGTGATTGTTGGCTTTTGGGCGTTGGATTACTGAGTAATCTACTTGCTTGGTCCTTTGCCACAATTTAAAAACCAAATCTGTTCCTCTTCAAGCAGAATTTAAAATAAGTTTCTTTTTGATCTTGGGTAAGTGGAAATACCCTTTTTGACCTTTCTCTACTAAGCAGAGTTTCAGTCACTGCTTATTTTATTTCTCGGGTTTCTTAAGTTAATTTCATGATTTCAAATGTGGTAGAAGAATATTGTGCCTTGTGAAGTATATGCATCTTTATTCATTGGTTTTAATTCATTCTTCATTTCTGCCAATAAGTAGCCTATAATATATTTGTAAAAATAACACAGCCAATAATAGAGCTGAATGTTAGAGTCTGTGGAAGGGAAATCCTCTGTCATTTGTTAGTATTACTTTTCCTGAGTTTGGAAACCAACCCTTCTCTGTACTGCTCTAGGAAGTTGAATTCTTAAACAATGAGTCATATTCACCTTTTCTTGTTGGAGTGTGCAAGAATAGAAGAGGCCAAATAGGAATATGGTTAGTATAAGTTTTGCTCTGAAGCCAATTAATACCTTTGCCTTGGGGCTTAATCTTGTTCTCTGTTCCCTTAGTGGGTTCAGTGCAGTCCCATTTCATAGTCACAGAACATTTTAGGATGCTCATACACTTAGATGCAGAGCAGTGATGTACTAGACAATTGGTGAGGCATTGGGAGAAGGAGCACATCTCAAAAACTTATCTGCCTTTTCGTCTCCTCTTTTCCCTTCACTCAGAAAACTCATTTTTGGTTTAACTTTGAGGATAAAAGAACCTGGTCAGGGTTTGAAAGTTTGAAACCTTGTTTGTGTATTTGGGAAGCTCCCTCCCAGTCTGTTTATTTTCCTTGGAGACAGAGTCTGTGTTGCTCAGGCTGGTCCCTTGCTGGTACATTCAGCTAATCCTCCTGTCTCAGCTTCCTGAGCATCTGTGACTGTAGCACCTAGGGAGAGAAGAAGATAGAATTTTGGATACTTGGTGTAAGGAAACTTACCAACTTTTCCTACTGTTGAGTATTTATTTGTTTCCCCAAGTTACTAGTTTTGATTAAAATTGAATTGGGAAAATAATAATTGAAGAAAATGGAAATGACATTTTTGTTTGCCATTTTTTTCCAACTTAGTTATCATCGTAGACACTGCTGGTGAAGTGAATTTCTATGCCTTTGGTGGGTTAGAAGAAATTCTTCCTGTAGGAAGTGGATTAAAGTCTTTAGAACGTCCTTCTGAGCTTGTAGGAAATAGAACCTTTTAACTTAGGACTCAAGTACCTAGGCCTTAATGAAGTTCTTTTATAATTTCAATTAAATGCTAAAAGTTTAAAGAAAGCTCTGGGCAGAGTTTAATGCTTAGAAACGACATATGGCTTGAAAGTTAAGCTCTTTATTTTGAGCCAGTTTTAATTCTCTCAAGGAGATTTGGAGAGAATAATCATTTTTTTTTCTAAAATGATGTCATCAATGAGAACAAATGTTCTTGTTTTACTGGCAATCCGAACAGACTGAATATAATTCATGGTTTCTGTGTTTATTCAAATTATAATCTATTGAGGATGTAGGGTCAGTACCTTTTAGGATCTTATATTTGTAGCCTATGGGACATTGTGGTTTCTTATACAAAATTTATATTTCATCATCTTACTATGTTGATATGTTAATTTGGGACTTGCTTTTAGAACTTCCTAAAGATCTTTCTTGGGAAATTTTCAGTTCTTTAAGCATATATTCAAGTGCATACTGCAGAGCTCCTTAAAGTAAAAATGTACTAGACAGTAATTGGGATTTAGAAAATTATTTGTTTATCTGAAATTGAAATTTATTTTGAAATTCAGTATTTGGCAACTTTACCCATATAACTGCCGCTTAATAAAAATGAGAATTACAGGTGAAAGGAGCTCCTAATGATAAAGTGTGAAGACCCCTTGTTATGAGAAAGAACTTGGTACTGTTGAAGATTCATTGCCCACAGGAGCTTCCAAATAAATTCTTGCCCAGATCTTGGCAACACAGCTTGCAAGCCAGGCAGCAGGGATGGCTGTGATTGGGCACCCAGATCCTTGGTCTAAGAGCTGCTATCTCATCTTGGTTTTTAGATCATTTTTAACTTTTGGTTCAGTAAGCTTCATTAGGATATTGGGAAAGGGGTTTTTATAAATTTGTAAGGAAGTGAGCAGATCATTTTATCCTTTTTCATAGTTCTGCCTAAGGTGAAGATTACTCTGAAAAATGGTAGAAGACTAGAACTGGACCTTCTGACCTTTTAAGACACTCTGAAAGTGAAAGATGAAAAAACACATGTAAAGTCAGATTAATGCACAGTAAAAAGGAAATAATGTTACCTGTAGAGTCCTAACTCACTGGGGCAGCAGACCTGGGGCCATTTCTATGTTATGTCTCTTCATTTGGAAACAGAGATAGTTATTGTAGTCTCCTGGAATTAACGGTGTTCCAGTGGCGATTACATGAAAATTTTGAGGTGCTTGTTGTAAACTGAAAGACCCAGTATTTGCAAGGCACCTATAACATAGTGTTATTAGTTGAAAAGAAGAAACATTGATGGAATTGCTTCTAACCTTTAAGAAAACTAAGGCCAAATAATACACCTCTAATTGTCTTTAAACTAAAGAGTGGCTTTTGATTTTATAGCAGCATATGAAATAAGGATCAGTTAGAAACCAACTAAAACTGTACTGGTGAAATGGGTTTGTATGCCTTGGTTGGGTTAGAAGAGATTCTTCCTGAGGCAAGTGGATTAAAGACTTTAGAAAGTCCTTATGAACTTGTAAAAAAATCATCTTAAATATTCTCAGCAAAAACTCTTACCTCATAGTTAGGGTTTGCTTAATGAAATAAGGTTTCTTGTTTTATTACACTATGATTTATGCATAAGCAGGAAACTCCAGTGTACCAACATTTTAAGTCTTATGCCATCCAGAGAACTGGTTAATTACTTAACATCTAAAATAAGTGGTGTTTGTGCAGAGCTGAGAATTACTAGGATCGTAGGGCAAAACTTTCCAATTTTTGCTTTTATTAGTAATTCTTTTAAACAATGCAGAAATATTCAGCATCACATTGATTGACTGATTGCTCTACTGAGGATTGAGCCCTGTGCTCCAACATGACATATTAGGCGAATGCTGTACCACTGAGCTGTCCCCCTATTCCTTTATAACATTTTTGAAACAGAATCTCACTAAGTTCCTAGAATAGCCTTGACCTTGCAAGCCTCCTGCCTCAGCCCCCAGTAGTTGTGGTTGTGAATATAAACCACTGTGCCCAGTGTGGTTCTGTAATTCTTACCTAAATTCTTACTTTGCTCTCCAAACCCAAATGTCTCTCAGGGCCATGAATAAAAGACTATGGTAAGATGAAGGCGTCCTGCTACTGCTACTCCTCCCTACCTCATTATTGCAGTTTTAAAACAGATCATTTCTATTTGGGCCAAATACAATATTGGAGATAGCTGAGTTTAGCTAGTTTTGACTTCAAGACTTGTTACAAATGATGCAAGACTTGCAGTTCTGCAAAAGACATGTTGAAAGTTTTATGTACTTTTTTGTTAAATTATGTTGAAAATTGTAAGCACTTGGCATATAGTAGACATTTTATTAAATATTTAATGAATACTTAGGAGTGTTTATACGTAGTAGGGATTGTTCTCTATACACTAAAATTTTTAACATATTTAACTTAAATGCTTGAGAAATGATGGCATATAAAATAATATGGTTGAATCCTGACAAACTATAATTTTATCAGTAGTTTGTCAGAAACTAATATAAAAAATCTTCAGAAATGTACCTGAACAAAAATCAGTGTTTTAAAATATTCCTACTTGTTAGCCTCAGATTTTTGTTTAATATATCTTTCTTTCAATATCCTTGGCCTGTGGCATGACATCTAGCACATAGTAGGTAGTCAGAAAATATTGACTCACACTTGAGACTTAACTTTTAAAAAATATTTGGCCATGATGTTACTGTGAAATCCTGTACACACTTCTTTGTACAGTGCGAATTCCCTTCATGGGTAGGTAGAGTCTGGAGTGTGACATTGGAAGATAAGCAAGTCAGCAAAATGAAGTTTCTTCACTTCTCACAAAATGATTGTTTTAGCGTTCTGTTACTTTCACGTACTTAGTTTCATAAGGTAAAAAAAAAAAAGAGGAGGGAACTTTGAAAAACACTTGAGCTAGCACTGCAAATAAATACTAGACCTTTTATCTGCCCACAATTTTTTTTTACAAGCCTCCTATGACCCTAGGTGTTATATGGGTAATAAAATCAGTAAAAGCAACATTTTTCTTGCCCTGCATCAGTCATTGCTGTCTGGTAGCCATTTTCTCTGCTTATTTAACATCTGTTAACTGTTTTAATGTGGAAACATCTTTTTTTTCCTTTATTAGTCTAATAATCACTTATTCAGTTACAGGTGGAAAATTAAAAAGGGGGGGATAAAAAAGTCAGTGTAGCAATTCTAATAATTGAGATTATTTGGAGAAATAAAGCCTTTTCAGTTTCCTCTTTTCAGACTTTCTCTAAAGATGACTAGTTTTGTTTTACTACAATTGCTTAAACAGCTTTATCTAAAAGTTATGATTCTGTTCCACACAAACAAGGTGAAAACACCATGTAATGTGGGAAAGTGAGAGGCACTGACACTTTTAAAAATGAGTCATCTCCTTCTGGACATAACTTTCGTGTTTTTAATGCCAAAGAGGATGTGGCTTACGGCATTTCCCCATGGATAGGAAGTTTACCCTTGCTTGGCAAATACTTAAGACTGATTCAGCAGTTGGAAATAGTGATCAGACAACATTTATTAAACAATTCGTGTTGTCAAATCATCCAGAATGTTTCCCTTTAGAAGGATTCCCAAGGTGAGAGTTTGTGTTCTGCGCATCATTTTGGTTCATCACTCTCCAAACACCCCAACCGCATGATGCTTCTGTATGCTTGATTATTTTATATAGATGAGAACCTGGAAAGGGAGGTACCTAGCTTACAGGTATTTGGCCATTAACTGTGCATGTGCTTTTTTTATATGATTAGCTGCTGGGGATGACAATGGTGGAATTTCTTTGTTTATAGCTCTGTCCCCTTTCTTTCCAAAACAGATTGTGATTTTGCTCAAGTTCTGACTCATGGATTGCACTGAATGAAATATGGTATATTTGGTATTCTTTATTTTCTTCAATCAGCATCTGTGCCACTCCACTTCAAGTAATATTCCTGCTTTCTTAGCGATTTTCTGTCCCATCCTTTCCCTTACCCTTGACTGTGTGAAAATTCAGATATGGCAAAGTACCTGATTCTAATCAGTGTTCTTTAGCCATATTATAATTGCTGGGCTATTTGTTATGCATTTATAAATGATTTGGATTTCTTCCCAGAAAACTTGTTGTAGTCTTTAATATTTCTGACCTGTAGTACTTTAAAACTTTGAACAGCTGCCAACACTGCTAACCAGATAATACCACAAATGAAGTAGACATACGAAAATATTTTACAATTTTAAAACTCAAAGATTAAAAAGGTGTTTATTCCTACTTTGGCTTCTTTGCTCAGCTAGTTTAAGATGATTCTTTATTCCAGTCACAAGTTGGGTTCAAGTTGAATAATTTAAATTTGGAAAGCTATCATTACAAGCTTCTGTAATGTTTGGATTGTAGCCTTTTTGTTTTTGTTTTTTTAAAGACAGAGTCTTTCTATGTACGTAGCCCACGCTGGTTTTTAAGTCATGATCCCTTTGCCTCTACCTCTTAAGTAGTTGACGACAAGTGTGTGCCACCATTCTTAATGGCATGAGAGCCTTAATCTTTTTAATAGCATTCTTCTCAAATTATTTTAAAAAATGAACAGTTTTGAGACAGGAACCTAACCTGAAGAACTTTATGGAACAGTATGAATATGAATTTGAGACTAGTGGGCATCAATAGAGCTGTAATTCAAGCTAAAAATTGGTAAGGGTATAAAGGTCACATTGGGAGTGCTAGGGGAGTTTTGAAGAAGGAAAAGTTACTTTCAGCTCTACACCTTCTGGAGCAGAGTCACCTGAGCAAAGCCCTGAAAGGTAGTTAAATTGAGGCTGTATTTGGGGAGGTAAGCAATAATGGAGGATATAGAGTTAGCATTATGTGGACAGAAACTCTAAGGAGTGACTGGGGACCACTGAGCAGTGGCTTTGGCAATCTGAGTAACTGATGCTATCAAAGGAAAATGAGTCAAAGAAAGGTCATTTGAGACCTGTTAGTGTGTATAATAATATGGGACCATTGTAAAGCATGTCATGATCTCAAAATGTTGGTAGGCAACACGTGAATGTACACATTGGAATGTCGGCTGTGTCTTAGGAGGAGTCCAGCAACAGCTTCTTGGGAGTAAGGACTCCAACTCTATCCTTCCCTAGACCCGAAGGAGGGTTCCTTTGGTGATGAGGGTCAGACTGGGACTCAGAAGTTGAAGTTAATACCATATCCATTGAGTGTGTCTCATATAGTTGTGTATCTCATTATTCAGCATTTAAAGAAAACATTTGTTTTCCGAAGCTAGTAAAGTCTTACTTTCTTACTCTAATATTTTGTCTATTATTATGAGTTCCTAATGGCAAAAACCAAAAGCTATAAAAGACTTTTTCCCAAGTCTTTTCTTCCAGCCTTACAGAGCAATGTTCACATGTTAACTGTGAATAGCCCTCAAGCCCAAAATCCTTCTTTGTTTTATACTCTTTCATACAGGAAGATAGAAAAAAACATTTTTAAGAGGGCTTTTTTTTTTTTACATTTGGCACTATCAGCACTGAATTTCAACTACTTAATTCAATATAGTGTCAGTGAAAATGACACCTAAATTGGACCTTGTGATGAATAAATAATGAGTCTCCCTGAGCCCGCCTCCGCTGGTCTCACAGCACTGTGTCTGGGCTGCATATTGCATCACTGGGCTCATTTTTCCATCACCTGCTTCCTCAGAGGGCCTGGCGGAGGGGAATCTCATGATTATCAGGTTACTCATATTTAACTCAGTGCTGTCAGTTTCCCTGAAAATGATGCGGTTGGCACAAATTAGAAACCCATTGTCATTGCCTGGAAGTCAGATTCCTGCCTTAATTGCCTGGAACAATGGAAATGCTAATTTAGTGTTGATTTCTCAGTTAAAACGTAAGCTCTAGAAAACCAGATTTCATGAGTGTACTGGAGGCATAAATGGGGTAAGGGGAGACGGATAAAACTGACTATAAGGAAGATCCATTGGTAGCTACAGTATGTACACAACATGAATAGGGATACATAGAGTTGTGTAGTGTTGTTGTTTTTTTTTTTAAACATTCAGATTTTGTGCCTACTGATCATAGTATTCCTTTCTTCGGAAAGGACAATGAGAAATGAAAAGAGGAAAAATAGCATGTTGTAATGTCAGATCTGTGATGATTTGGTGAAAGGAAGGTCATTGTGTCCTTGCTCTCCTGGTCTGTCCTAACAACGCTACAGCACCCAGATGGCTCTTGTATGCTCTGTTGGTTTGATTATAACCCTCGCAAACAGTAGCATGAATTAACAATTTAATACATGTTTCTCCAGTAATTATGGCCTTGATTAGTTAAGTCAGTGTTTTCATTCCAAAGACCAATTTCTTTCTTTCTCCACATGTTTATTCATTTAATAACAGGAAAATAAAATACAAAGATCATAATATTTCTTTTTGATTTGGTAGGGTAATCTGTAGTACTTATGTTTTGTTACACGATTGTCACTTTGCTTATAACTGATATAAGATTCAGAGAAAATTGCAAGGGCAGCATGGGAAAAATGAGGAGCAGTTAAGAAATAAACGACTGGGTTACTGTTTAGTAATTGAAGAAATGGAAAAGACTTTCAGAATTTCCATTAAGTTATGGCTAAATGCAAACACTGTAACAGGTATATTTGGTGCACAACCTCGATTTTGTGCAACGCCAATCGTGGATGTTTGAAAACAATTAAATTTTGTGTATTTAAAAGCTAAAATAACATTAATTACAGTGAATCAAACTCAGAAGATTAAATATCACATGGTTTCTGTAATATGAGAAACTCAGCATATAAATTATAGTCAAATGGGTGTGATGTTGTTTGGAGGCAGGGACACAGGGAGGCGGGTCTGCGGAGGACTGAGGACAAGGCAACCAAGGGAGGGAGCAGAGGGGACGGGAAGGGAATAAGAGGTTGATGTGGTATGTATGTGCACAAATTTCTCAGGTTTAATGTAACCATCATGTATTGCAAGTACATAGTAATAAAAATGGGGGGAAAAGAACTGAAAAATTAATGTTTTGATTTTGTGAATTTTGAATTGTCAAATCTGTTAGTCATACCATCCCAGCCTTTTGAGGATTCGATCTAGCTTTTTAAATATATAGACACCATGTAAGTGTCTTTATATTAATGTTAGAGAACTACTCTTCTCTAACCTAATTTTTGTCTTTTTACATGTTATATGTTCATGAGAAGAAACTGCTTGAATACAGACATGTATAATGTAGTCAGATTATGCCAACCTTATGTGTAAATGATCCAAATGTATTTCCATACTCTTTATGAGATGCAAAACTCAAGATATTATGAAATTTTAATTTTTCCTAATCTGAGATCTCAGATAAAATTTTTCTAGTTTATTCTATTACGTGTAGTTTATTTACTTCTTAAGCTCTGAAAGAATAGCGTGATGTTAATTTAATATATTTAATACTGTAAAAAGAACTACTGTTTGTTTACATGACCTTTGGGCTCAGGTTCCCATGCAGAAGTGTAGAAAGTCCAGTGTAGAAAGGCTAAACCTGAGCATTTCGACTTAGACCTCCGGAGAAACACGATCATTTTCTAGCTGCGTGGCCTTGGTTAAATCACTAGTCTTCTTGGAGCATCAGTTTCATGATCACGAAGTCAAGGATATGCTGCTTGTATTGTTAGATATGGATACGTTAATATACACTCTTCAGCCAGGTTCTTGTGTGGTAGGTGCCATCACTGTCATCCCCTTTTTCCTTGTATCTCACTTCAGTGTTCCTGAACTTTCTCAATTGGTCATCTTGTGGAGCATTGAGTAATCATGGCAGCGGCCATTCTGTAGCCACAGCGTCAGTCCACAAAGAATGGAATATTTTTACACTGTGCCAGTGCTGAATAACATGGCCATTATCATTTTTTTTTTGACTGGCAGACATCAAGTACCTATGCCAGTCATTAATTTTCCCCTGTTGCTGATGTCTTACCATCCTCTGCCACTTTCATAGCCTGACTGTTTCCTCTTCAGGCTCAGGGGGGTGCTGTTGCTCATGTATCTGAGAGTGGAGGGGAGCGGCTTTTCAATTCTCCTCCCCTACCACCCTGTTCCCTATATTTACTTCCTTTTAGCCAGGATTATGGTAAGGAAGATTAGTTCAGTGGCCTCAATAGCTGGCAGAATTCAAGCCGCATTCTTTTGAGAAAAAGAAAGCACTGTTATCACCTAAAGGTGAATACTCATCTCCCTCCTCCTCCTGTTCTTCCCCAGCTTGGCAGGCAATATTGCTGCAGCTGATTCCAGAATCTTTTTATAACAAATCTTTTCACAGAAATGTTGAACTAGATTCTTTTGTTGTTGTTCAACCTTTTAGCTTATTTCTTCAGTTCCTGGGCACAGCACAGAAGCCAGAAACTTTTGCCGTTAAAGCAGTAGTCTTTTCTGGCTGCCAAAAGGCTCATACAATATTTTTGACGTCTTAGTAACATTCGGGTGAAATTATTTCTTATAGAAACTTACATGTTAATAACTTTGCCTTGCTGAGACAAATCCATTCATAAATTAAGTTTTAAGTTCTGAAAATCCAATGTTAAAAAATCTGATTTAGTTGACAGGCAAGCTGGACTGTTTGACCATTTACTTTAAAAAAGGCTTTAGGATTCATCAGAGGTTTTCTTTGAATATACCAAATGTGGATGGTCATCAACCACTCATGAGTTAATTACTTTAAAGATAACAGCAAAAAAAAAAAAAAAAAAGGAAAGCTACTGAAAGTTTTGCTTGTTTTTTGTTCATTGTTATGTGATGGTTGGTGGACAGGTGGCAGGAGGAAGCTTTTGGAAAGTCTCAGTAGCTTTGATGAACATTTCTTGGGCATTCCTGATGGACATTGAGACTCTGTTTCTTTCACATAAGTTCTTATGAAAACAAAAAAAAGGTAAAAGAAGAGAAATATTAGAAACCATCTGTCTCCCTAAGACCATGTTCTCTCATAACAAAATGTGATGCCCACAGAAATTAAGCACATGATTAACTGAGAGTAGGGCCAATTATAGTCTAGACTTTCTGCATCTAAGGCTTTTTTTTAATCACTATACTCAGTGACTTCTTGTCTTTAGTATTTCAGAACTTGTTACTATGGAAATTTTCGATTCATCAGGTGGGCTTCAGTTAGACTAGAGGCTATTAATGGGCCTTCATGTACCCATCACTCAAATCCATCATTCATTAGAATTTATTTTTTCTTTTCTTCTAGGTTGTCTTTCTGTGTGTTAACAATTCCAAGCTTCTTTTTGAATTTGAATTGTTTCCCACTTCTCAGCTCCTTCTTTGCCTTCCCTCTCCTGAACTAGTTTTACAGGAGCTTTGCCTTTTCCATTCTGTCATTCTGAGGTCCCACTTCATTCGCTTCTCTCTATAGATGGACAGTGCATTTACTTTTATAGATACCATGAGCTTAACACAGAAGGATTAAATTCACAGTAAATTTTTCTTCACAATTTGGTTAATTTCTTCCACTAACAATGTGTCACTGTTTCACATAGGTCACCCTTCAATAGTAGTGTCTTCTCTTTGATGATACTGAGCTTAAGACTGGTTTAGATGTAAAGAATTAATAAATAGAGCCTTTGTTCTCCTCCACTGTTTTCCATATCTCCAAGTCACCACTGCACTGACACAGGAGCACAGACAGTGTTACGGATTTGCTGCTCAGCCTTCAGGTTGGGGTACAGTCAGCTTGCTACTTATGATTCCAGGAATGTGGTGAGCCTTTGAAAAGTGTTATCATTGAAGTCTTAAAAGAGTTGTAGAATTCCTTTGACCACCACACAGTGTAACTTTTGTGTCATGCTGTCTGGTTAGCATTCAAGTGAGTCACAATCTTAATGTTAACAATGAGACATGGTTCCTTCTCCCTTAAAATGAATAGTTTAGGAGTAAATAGCAAAAATATAGAAAATATGGAGGTGCCAATGGAAAAATAGACCTGCTGACTGAGGAAAGGGATGAATTTAAGTTGTCAAAACTGAAGTTTCTGGTTCTTGGACAGGATAATTCTTAGTTTGTGATCCTTTTAATGTGTAGTGTAGCCATCCTCACAGCTGCACTGACTTCCATATTGTTCCAAGAGAAATAACCCATAACCCATATAAATTCATTAGTTTTCATTTGCATAGTCACAGGTTTAATGGTAATAATGACACCAACCTTTGGGCTTATTTTGTTCTGGTGAAGTGTCTTCTATGCTTGGTTTTGTTCCATCTTTGAAAGTAGATGTTAACTTTTATTTACAGATAAGATATAGTAAGCTAAATTGAGGATTTTAGAAGTGAAATGATTTATCCAATGACTCCCAGGTTGTGCACAATGAAGAGAGGATCTCATTCTCGCTGTCTCTCTCTGAAGCTTATTGTCTTTCTGCATATTGTTTTGCATGATGTTACTGACAATGGAAGATTCGAATAGTATTACAAATAAGTAATTATCTGGGGACTAAAGGAATGGCATAGTGCTTAAAGCCCTTGCCTAACAAGTGCAAGGCTCTGAGTTCAATTCCCCAGCACCACATAAAGCTGGGTGTGGTGGCTCATGCCTCTGTTTCCAGCTCTCAGGAGGCTGAGGCAGGAGGATTGCTGTGAGTCCAAGTCGAGCCTAGGCTGCATAGTGAGTTTAGGACCAGATTGGGCTATAGAGCAAGACCCTCAGAAAGAAAGAGAGAGAGAAAGAGAAAGAGAGAAAGAAAGGAAGAGAAAGAAAGAAAGTAATTTTCACGTTTCTTGGCTTTGGGACAAATGACATTTACCTACAATAGCTTTAAATATTAATAATTTGTTCTGCACACAAGAGCTAGTTTTAGGTATGCTAAAAACATAAGGACAAGTCATATTTTATCTCCGCCCCTGGGATGTAGCAGACATAGACACAGTAACTTTGGCTCTGTACTGAGTGCTAACACAATTTCATCTAGGATGTTAGAGAAGTACAAGTGTCAGGGTAGTTAATTTAGCTTCCTTAGAAAAGAGTCTGAGAGATAGAACAACAGAAGGACTGGAAAGTTAGTGGCATCCAAACAGAGCTCAGCTCTTGAGGTTTGGTTTCATTATTTTTTTAAAGGTTAAGTTCATGTAATTCTTATGAATTTCATTTGGGTTCCAAGTCAAGTTATCTATAATTTTTCCTTGATGTCTCTCATTGCCATGTTTTCTTTTTCTTTTCTTATACCACATTTTTCAGTCTCTCTTTCTCTCTATTTCTCTGTCTCCTTCTTTCTGTCTCTGAAACATGGTTTCACTATGTAGTACAGTATTACATGCTGCTGTGTGGTTTCACAATTCCTTGCCTCAACTTGTGGATGTTGGATTACAGCATGCCCAGCGAAAGAATATATTCTGATCATTTGTTTTATTTGTTTTTGTGGTTCTAGAGGTCGAACTCTGGGCTAGGCCAGAGTACCACCACCAAATTACATATCCAGTAGCACCTCCCTGCCAGTTTACTGTTTATTTGTTTTATGATTTTTTGTTTGTTTGTTTTATTTGTAGTACTGGGGATTGGGACGAGAAAGTGCAGGGGACACTGTTCCCCAGTGACAACTGTCATGATATCTGTAAATTCATCATTTAATCCCATTGTATAAAAAGCAATTGAGTGAATGCCTCCAAATCATTCACCATCATCTTAAGACTGATTTCAAAATATAAAGTATCCTGATTCCTTAAGGTACTAGATGAGCTGTGTGCGTGTGTGGCCCGCCCCTGATGTCCTGTTTTTGGTGTTTGTTTTCCTTGATTTTTACATCTCCTTTTCATTGAAGAGGACCAGACATCAAGATTTAATACACTGAGCTTGAGTGTCACATTGACCCATTGACCTAGTGAGTTCGGTTATTTCCTCTGTGGCTCTGACTACATTTAACAGATGTAAAAGAGAGACATTGTTCATATATCCTTGAGGTTGAACTTGACTAGGCTTGCTATCTAAGCACACATCAACTTCCCCTCCCTCATGTGAAATTTCTGGTGTTGCTCAAAGCATGCATATAAGAGGTAAGTGGAGTGAGTTCACACTGAAGCATTTGATTTGCCTCTGAATTTCATATTCTTGTCTCATTACTAATCAATCACATTAATTCATTCTTATGTTCCTTACAGTGCATTCCTAATGACTTTATGTGACAGTTACCCTGAAATTCAGATAAAATTATTTTCTACCCATACATTTCATGCAAAATACAACATTGCTTAGCTTCGTTGTCAACATCGCGGTGTGAATAAATGAGTCTCAGGGAGTCTGAAACTGCAGGCTATATTTACTGCAGATTATAAAGACTTTTCAATAATCAAGTTTTCGTCTAGTCAATAAAAGGGGTCTACACATTTTCTGATTCAACATCCGAATCTGTGAGGCTAGATAAGATCAATTTTTAAAAACATTATCCAAAGGCTCTAGATTATATAAACCATGACTTATTCAACAGCGCTAACATTGTAGCACTTTGCAAGTAAGAAACATTTACTGTTTCCATGGAGGAAATATATTACTGTGCATGGTAAATGGGATAAATCAAATCTATAGATTAACTCATACCAGCTTAGTTTTGGCTCTTTTGCTTTGTTCTTAATAGTTTTGTTAAGTTCTAATTCACAGCGTCTTGAAATTGGCTCAATTAAAGTGCACAGTTTTGGTATATTCAGAGATTTTGCAATTACTGCCATCATCTTAAATCCACATTTTCAATTAAGGATAGGGATTTTGGACTTGTAGTTACTTTTTTTTGGATATGTAGCTTTTTTGTTTGTGCTTTGGGGTGTATGGATTTTGGTTTTATAGTTAGCATTTTCCAAAGATGTAGGTTTTTGTGTTTATGTTTTACTTTTCAGGTCTAACAGGATCTGTAGAGGAAAGTTTTGACCTTGAACAATATGGATCAGTAAAACTAAAGTACTAGACAAAACCCCTGAGTGTATTCTATGGTGCCTTTGAGGGTCTGGCCTTTTTTATTTGCTGTTTAACAAATTGGTAATGGAGTTTGGCTCATCAGTTAGGGAATCTTTTGGGGGGTTATAAATGGGTCAGAATCTTGAATCTTTGGGACTCAAAAGTATGACAAACTGTAGATATCTACATAAATGAATTTTCTAGAGTATGTCAGGTATTGGGGGGGGGTGTGGCTTGGTGGTTAAAGCACTTGTCTGGTAAGTGCAAGTCTCTGGGTTCAATACCCCAACCACACATTAACTGGGTGTGGCTGCACAACTTATAATCTCAACACTCAGGAGGCTGAGACTGGAGGATTGCTGTGAGTTAGAGGCCAGCACCAGCCTGGACTCCAGAGTGAGACTCTGTTTCAAAAAATAGAAGAAAAAAATTAAGAAATTTGTGTCAGTGTTTGCTTTCTTGGGTCTGTGTTTATTACAGGTAGCCCTTGATTTTTTTGGCTTATACTATAAATATGAATGTGGATACTTCTTATTTCTTATTTATTTACTTTATAGCATTGATTTATATAGAGAGAGCAGTAATTGAGTTGTATTTTCAATATTAAATTGGCTAACTTAAGATTTAAATGGGAATTTTGTCAAAGTATAAAAGGTGCTTGTAAAATCAGTGATGAACCTAATTTTATTCCTGTTCTCTATTCTAAAAAAGGAAAACAAACTAAACATTTAAAAGGAGGCTGTGATTGGAATATTTCTTTTTTCTTTTAAAGAAATGGCCATTCTGAAATATGTGCTTGCTTACTTCCTAGAGACAAATTTGCTACTGAGTGCCTTTAAAGGAGCAATAACATAGCCTTAATTATGGGAGAACAATTCTATAAAAATTTAATAATGCCATTAAGACATTTTCTGATTTACATCAGATTTATATAAAGGTCGTGTGAACTTGCACCTTTGTGACTAGCTGGTAGCCTTTTTCAGGTTAATTATGCAAAAGCCTCTGGAAAATGTTAGACATTTGAGAGAAGTTGTGAGTTCAGAGATAAAGGGAGCCTGCTGTGAAAAGTATGGCCATATGGCATAAGGACACGAACCCTGCGGTTCTAATCAGGCCAGTTCTCACTGGGTTTTGCCACTACGTAGTTGTGCAGTTGTGAACAAGTCATTTAACTGTTTCTGGAAGATTGTTCTTTTCTTTTTCTAAATATTGAGGATGCTTAAAGGATCTAATGAGATTATTATATTTTAATCATAAATTAAGCAATTTAATTTTTATTGCTATGTTTTCTTCATGTCTTTCAAGTTATCACATTGGAAAGATGAATTTCTTGTGCAAATAATATATTCCACATTCATTTCTAGGAACAGAACATTAAATCCCAAAGTGCATCTAGGAAAGTTTTTAGGATGGCTAAGTAATTAACTTTAGACTGAGGAAAGCCTTATGTTTTATGTTCCAATTTCAGAGAAGTCTTACCATGAAGCTATACTTTTCATTGTCTTTCAAATGCATTTAATTCTCAGTTATCTAAAAGTAATCTTTTATGATTCAGTTCTACTTTGTAATTCTTAATAAATGTTACTTTTAAATTACCTGTGCTACCAGTTTGTATACAATCAGAAATTAACTTTCATCTTTTGTTTTGTGTAATAAGAATAGCACACTTTCCTTACATACTAAAATTTTTCATTCCTCTTAGAGAAAGTTAGAAAGACTTAATGAAATAATATTATCAAATGTAAAACTTCCCATTTTTCTATCAGCCTCAGGAGTCTGTATCTTTCCTTTGCATAGGGACCGGGTAACCAGTATTTTCTGTTTTGATGGTTGTGGGTTCTAACAAAAGTGCTGATTTCAAATGCAAATAATGGACCCAAATCACAGTTTGGTGCGGTTGCTTTTTGGGCTGTAGCTTTATGATCTGTCTAGTAATTTGTAGTTTCTAAACTCGCATGTGTTAGTGATTAAATTCCCCAAAGTGATTAAGGGCCATTCATTGTCTTAATGTGAATCATTCCATTTTATGTGATACGTCTTATACAAAAGGCTTCACATTTATTTTTACTTAATTATTTAGTTATAATTTTTAACTAAATTTTATTAAATTAAGTTTGGTTTTTAAGTTACTTCATGTTCACAGTTGAGGAAACTAAGACTTGGCAATGTAGTTTACATAGGGTGACTAGGGTGACTCAGGATGCCCCAAACCATAACCTTCTTCAGCGTTGTAACAGGCACTTTGGACAAGAACCTCCAATGTCCTTCACCCTAAAATTTCAAAACTAAGTAATATCTAGGTTCACCAGTGTGATTGTTTCTGAGATACTGAGTTCATTCAAAATAATCCAACAAAGTAAACTTCGGTGATAGTTTCCTCTTAAAGGAAGTCCGAGTAAGGAAAGGTCATTTCCAAGAAGTCATAGCAGCTGTAAAAATACATTTTCAATTGAAATCTAGCTTATAGTTTAAGGGCATATGTATATTTTCTTTTTATTCCTTATCCTGTTTTTGTTTTTGGCTCCTAATTAATTAGATATATTGAATATATTTATTTGTTTTTCATAGCCCAAAGATAAAGCACTTCTCACATGAGGGAAAGCTGTCACTGGGGGGAAAAAAAGAAAGATAAATCTTGTGCCAAGTTACTGTCTTATTTTTCCATTTATTTTATGGCAGAGCTGGTGATGGTAGTAGTAGTAGTAGGATGTGATAGTGTGTTTCTTACCATGTCTGCTTCCCAAGTAGTTAACAAGTTACTGATTTTGGTAGTGATTTTTAAAAATCTTGATAAAAAGTGATTGCCTCTGCTAGTGGTTTTTGTAAAGATCTTGTTGGTCATAATGTTGATTGCTGTGATATATGTAATTTGAGAAGAAGCAGAGAGAGAGAGAGAGAGAGAGAGAGAGAGAGAGAGAGAGAGAGAGAGAGAGAGAGAGAGAGACGAGAAGAGAAGGGAGGGGAGGGGAGCAGAGCAGTGAGGGAGATATATACCCTTCTAAGTCATGCCTCTGGTGGTACCACCCTCCACGCAAGCTGCGCCTGTGAACAGCACAGGAAATTATCAGTGGACAGTCCAGTGATGAGTGTAGTGCCCTGTGATCCAGTCACCTTATGAACCCATGAGACTTTTGAAGCACATTTTAGATTTAGCCATAATAAATGTGCTAGTCCAATTTTACAACCATGTGTTGTGTAGTATTGTCATTTAATACAATACAGAAATCAAATGTGGCTGGATTTTAAACAGAGATTTAGAGATAAGATTAATGCTCACTTTCTGGACCAACATTCTCAAGTCAGAGGGATGTACATAGGTACATAGAATTGCGTTAAATCCTGTATTACTTCCATTTAGAAAAAAAAAAACGCATAGTTACTATTTCTAAAACATCCTGTTAAACCGGTAACTTCTTCCATTTGTTGATTTCAATATTGTTTAAAAATCTTACACCCAAGTTCACTTGGAGACCTCAGTATGTGAAATGTTCATTTATAGCCATCAAGGCTTAGAGGGCCTAAGTAATTCAGGTGTAGTCATTGTGTCCTGGTGACCTTGCAAGGCTCATGATTCAGTTTTGGTTTCCTGTTTCTCTTCCTTCTCTCCCCCTCCTTTCCTCCCTCTACCTTTTCCTCTCTCTCTTTTTTTTCTCCCTTGAGATTGTGTATCACCTTGACCTTGCTCAGAGTTAGGTATATTCTATAGTAAGGGATATATGCTTTTTTCCCCTTTTTTTGCTGAAAGGACTTTTAACTGTTTTCCCATTGTTTTGAGACCCAAATTGATGCAGTACCTATATGGAGGGGAAAAAAAAAAACAGTTAAAACTGGGAACATCAATATAAAATTCTGTGAAAGAAACAGGTTTCTTTAGTATGTCCCCAGCCTTGTAAACTTTGGAAGAAAATTTTAGGGATTGGAAACTCCTTTTACAATAGTTCTCCATCTTGCACCCAGCCATAGGTGATAATTCTTATGTCCCTTGATGGATGGTTGAAACCATAGATCATACCAAATCTATTTTTTCTGTACATATATACACAAACCTACTGCCTTTTCTACTTTAAGCACTCTTCATGTTCTGTGGCATCACTTTAGCATCTTCCAGCAAAACTCGCACAAATTTCTTTTTTTGTTGTGGTTGTTTTCAACAGTTGCACGGATAAATGGTTCCTTCTTACTGTAGAACTTAGCAATCTCAGTATACATTTTTTGTGTTTTCCTTATTAAGTCAAGAACTCTTACCTTTTCCTAGTGAGCACTTTCTGGTTTCGCCTCGACCGACTTCGGGCCTCGGCACCGTTATTAAAGACAACAGGAGCTACGGGGCCACTGACACTAGTACAGTCTTCTACCTGAGGTGGTGTCGCCGTCAGCAACAGGCAGTCACAGTCTACTGTGTGAATGCCCTTGCCTCTTCAGCACACAGTTTCTAACTTATGTAGTATTTTCCATTGAATAATTTTTGAACTGCCATGGGTAATTTAAACTGAGAATAATGAGACTGAGCAAAACGACTGTAATGTTGTTTTGTACAGGTACATATGAAATCAAATTGCTCTCTTTTATTGTTGTATCATGATTCTAGTGTGTCTGAAAGTGCTCCTTCCCGAGCTCCCTTATAGAATGTTTTCTTGGTTCATTGATTTTTTAATTAAAAATGCTTTTATTTTTTTGCTAATTCATTCGCTCATCTGCTCAAATCATTCTTCTTCCTATTCTTCCTGTCTTCTTTGAGCCCAAAGATGCTTTAGTTGTTTTATGCTGTACAGACCCATGAACAAAATGCACTCACACGGCTGGTAGTCTGGTGGGAGGGGAGGACTTGTGATAATAAGATTATGACTACATTCTTAGTGTCACTTTGGTCCTCATTGACTGCAGACCTGACTTTTATAATACTTGACATCTTTTCTAGATGGTGCAATTTAGAGGAGGGAAGCGCTTTGAGATGGCAGCAATCAGTGAAGGGAATGTGGGACATCGCATGAAAGTGGAATTGACTTTTAGATGAGTAAGGGCATTTAAGTAGATGGGTGTGAATTTGATTACACTCAAAATAATGAGAATGGCAACAATATGAAGGGATTTTAAAGATTTCATCAAGAAAGATATCACTGATAAAACAGCTTATTTGAAATTTAATAGTAAAGATGGCTAAATTTTGAAGAACTAGGAAATTACTCCAAATACATTGGAATCTAATTTTTCCTAACTTAGATGTATTTTAACTCTTGATGAAGCATGATGATTACAGATTATAAACAAGTGAATGAAGCATCATTTCACAGAAAAACAAAGGAAGGTAGAATTTTTAATCCTGACCATGACTAAAAAGCTTTGTGTCCGTGGTGAACACGGACCGTCCCTGTAGATATGGACTGTTGTTGCAGTTTAAATATTGACGAAATGTTACTCAGTGTTCTAGCAATTACAGATTTATAAATACCTGCTGTCTGTGTTTGCCAGTCTGTGGCTTTGTGAGTTCTTCCTGTAGGAGTTGTTGGTTCCTTTTATTTGTTACCTTGAGGTCAGAGAGGGTAAGAGCAGTTTTAAGAGCTGAAGAACCTGAGTGTGAAGTTGGCGCTGTGTGATTGGGTGGCAATCACAAGACTCTGCTTCGAGTCCTGCTTCTTCTGTTGTGCAGTTATGGGATTCTATATAATGTATTTACCCTTCCTGTGTTGCACCTGCTTTTTATCAAATACTAATTCACAAAGTTTACAATCATCACAACCCTTTTGAAGGAGCTACTTGAAATTAGACATATAAAGACGCAAGTATGGAATAAACATTTGTAATTAGTAATGCTTAAACTAATATGTAATTTCCTCACTTCCTAGAGTGAGATCCTATAACCAGAGAGAAGGTTTTTTTTAGGCACTCTGTCTTCACTAGATGCCAAGACCTCATCTGGGAGGTATAAAATGACTTAACAGGTGTTTGAATTCATTAGACAATTATGTACAATTTTTCTTCCCTCATTAGTATCTGGTCTTTCCCAGAAAATACAAATAGAGCTTAATTTGTACTTGGTTTATCCTGTAGCATTTGGATGACCTGTATTTATTTAGATTGTTGGTAAAAAAGAGATGTGTGGCTTGATTTGAGAAACAGTGCTGCATAGAACAAAAAAATGGATTTGCTAAGAAATATGATCCTGACTGTAAGGTTTCCAGTGTGTTTTAGTTATTACAGCAACTTACTCAAGAATAGAATTTCTTGATATCACTTAAAAGATAATGTTTGGATTAGACTCTATAATTTTTATTTTTATTTATTTTTATTTATTTTTTTATTTTTTTGGTAACCAGAGTTCATCACAGCATTAGTGTTTTCATCCCTCAGCCTTATAGTCTGCTGACTTGCTCGTCTCACGAGTTGCATGACTTTTCTGTATTTCTGCTTATAGTTGGTGTTGACCATTGCCTGGAAGATACTTAACAAGGGCATGCAAAAGGGGACAGGGACAGTGAGGTTTTGAACAGAACATTTTGAAATGAGAATAAGAGACAGATGTGATGCTGCATGCTACAGTCCCAGCTACTCAGGAGGCTGGGCAGGATCCCAAGCTGTAGGCCAGTCTGGGCAATTTAACAATACCTGTCTCAAAATAAAATAATAAAATAAAACAAATGCTTTTTTGGAGGTATAACTCAGTGGTAGAGTGCCCATGGATTACATCTTCAGTACAGCAAAACATATACATACATACATACGTATACACATACAGATTAAGAGAGGTTCCAGCCAGATATTTTAGCTAATGCCTTCTTTTTGGTTTAGTGTCAGTTAGGTACCTGGTAAAAACTTTTTGCTTGTCACTCTGCAGGGTTCCAAGGCCCATGAGCTGGTCAAAAAAGTGATTGACAATTCAGTCAGAGAAAGTTCACTAAACCACAACTGTTAAAGCAGACTGAATTCCCTTTAGACAAATTTGGACTTAGTCCAATGATAATAATCTGTTAAAACAAGTTGTCTAATCTTACGAGTTAACTTGAAAAGTGAAGGGGATGCAGTGTGAATTGCAAAATGTTTGCATGTTCAAGTTCAGTCAGTTTACTTAATTTTTAAATAATGAGGGCATGGCCATAATTAGTAATAATTATAGCTGCGCTGGGCTGAAAGAATTACCCAATATGTTTGGAAGACTCATGAGAGCTTTATGCAGTAAATCTTATTTAATTCTAGGGTTATAATTGATGATATATAAAATCAGAGATGTACATTGTAGTGAAAAAAGCACATTATATGGAAAGCAAAATAATTTGAAATTCAGTACTTAAATGAGAGTTACAAAAGCTAAGCATGCTTACAAAGGAGGCCTAACAGTGAGATTTTAATGGCCTCAAGATAAGTAGTACAAGCGTAGTTCTTTCAGCTGTTTTGAATTAAGATCAAACTTTTAGGTTGCACTGAAGTCTTAGTGAATCAGAAGATTAAACCACAGTAATTACATGAGTTTTACAGTTTCAAATCCTTCTCTGTTTTAAAATATTCCAGTGATGTTACTTATGAACTTTCTGATTTCAGTTTCTGCACGTTATATTTAAAATTAGTATATGATCCAAATTTAATTTCAGGTTTCACATTATAAGAGGGAAAAAGAAACACAGGTAGGCTATTATTACACAAATATTTCATCTGTTTAGGTGAGTAGCTACTATTAACAGTCTCCAAAAATTACATACTGCCAAGTTGCTAATGGCAGGAATACATTTTTGGAAAGGCTATCAAAATAGAGTCTGAATTAGGAAGCTTTTTCGTGTTTTTATTTGTTCCCAAACAGTTGGCCCATGGCCACTTTGGCAGCTATATTAATAAAGCCTGTATCTGTTTAACATGAAATGTGCAATTAGTTTATTATGTGTAAATATAATTGGAGGATTTTCCTTTTGGTGATTAACAAAAGTAGACATTTAAGAAGTTCATACTTGATGAAACAAATGTTTGTGCTTTTGGAAAAATTATCCCATTTATAACTGTTTCAATTGAGTATTACTATTTAATCTTTTTTTTTAAAAGTCACCTTTAGAGTAACAAGATGCCACAGCCTGAAGGTGAAGCTTCTTTTTATATCTCAAATTGCCATTCTATCTTTTCCATGTCACTCATCTACAAAAGCCATTTTTGTTTATTTATAAGGTTTCATCACCTAAGTAGCATTAGGATGTCACTATTCATATATCACTAATTTTTGCTTCTTATATATTTTTCGATATGGAGAAGCACAGACCAGACAGTACAATGCCACAGATTTGGAAGTAGTGCCATATATATTTTTTTTTCTGCAGTAGATTCTAGTTACCATAACTCCACTTGTTGTTCTGATGTACTTGTAAAAATTGGCCAGACCATCCTTTTTTGTTTTTGTTCAGGCAGGCGCGGCGGGTAGGGGTAGGTGATGACCCGCCTGCTTTGTTCAGTGACTCTAGAGTGTCTTATTCACGTGGCCTGTTGTGTTTGGTTCTGCTCTGAATGACTAATCGCTGTGATGCCCCAGTAAGTTCCACAGTGCTGTCTGGGGCTTTTGAATAGTTCAAGTCTTGGGCTATTGGGAAGACATGATAGAACTGATGGATGCTTTCTCATGTGAACATTTTCTTCAATAACTTTACTTTGCCTTAATTGCCTATTCAAGAAAACTTGTATTATTTTAAAAATTAGTGTGTGGCCTGTGAGAATAAAGGTAAATTTTACATGAGATAGGTTTGATGAAGGAATGTGTCTAGGTATGTGTTTTTTCCATGAGAAAGTTATAAATAAGCATTTGTTCAATATTGATTTTCTGTAGTTAGCACAAGTTTAAGTATAGAATTGGTGCATAATAATAAAACATTAAAATTTTACTATTAAAAAGTAAACATGCATATGTATAAATATAAGTAGTATTTATGGATATAAAATATATATTTTTTGAATTGGTGTCTTTTGTATTTTCATTGGAAAACTCCCACACTCATTAGTAGCTACCTATTATGGGATCTTTGAGAGATGGCCAGTGATATCTTAGCCTCCCCACTGAGTGAAGTCTCATTATAATTTGTCTCCTTGTGTTTTCAGAATGCTGGCCTCACATGCTTAACTCATTATTGAGACTGGAACGCGTCTCATAATGGCTGGTTTGTCGCACTAAACCCACACAGACTTAAAAGAATGTTGCAGTTTAATCCATCGGCACAGGAAACACATTTGCATGCAGTTGCCCAGTTGAGGAGAGAGTGACAGAAAAAAAGGTCCTTTTCCAAATTCAAATAATGTGAACTGTTTTAATTTTACACCTTCTCCTTACCTCCCATTTAGGTGTGTTCGTAAAGTACAGGAGACGGAATTAATAGAAATTCAAATGTTTTTCTGTCAATCACGGAAGTGTCTTCTTAACTTTTGTTTAAATGTTTTTGAGCAGTTTCCTTAGGTCACAAAGGGTACTTTCTTCATATGTTTTCTTCATAAAGACTGAGTTGTTTTGTGTCTAACCTGATTTGACCATAGCGCACTGCCTGCTGGGAAGTGTTAAACCTCTTATTTCAAACTAAACAAGATTACTGTGAAGGCTGGCATTCAGGGGCATGCTTTTAGTGTAATGGGTGAGGGGCTGCGGCACACCCCTTGCAGTTTCACTAATTGAACTCGCTGGGTACTTGAGTTTCGAATAGTCAACTCAAGAAGGGTCTTGCCTTGAGTGAGAGAGAAATTGCTAGCTGCTTGATTCCCCCATGTTAGTTTAATGAGAAAGAATTGGTTACCATGCTGAACAAATATACACAGCAATGGGTTTAGAGACATATATCCCTTCATATTTGCTTCCACTTGGGGTTTGTGATATACTAAAAATTCTGTAATGGAGTGTAAAGCTAAAAAACACTAGTATGAAATTGACATATCCTATCATATACATATAGCAACTGATCATGTTTGAATCTTAGACTACTTTGAAGGCAGGTGAAATATTAATATGGTGTTAATTTTTAATTTTTCTGTGCCAGCAGATTTCAGATATTGATTGTAACAAAACTATTTAATTTTACTCAGTTTCTAAGAGTTTTTGGTTAAAATATTGAAACTTTTTTCCTTTCTAAAAATTAGCATATCATATCCCCTTTCCTTCTCCACAAAGTTTATCTTCCTTCTCTCTTCCATCTCTCTTTGATTTTTTTATGATTGAGTTTTCTCATAGTAGAATAACCATATGATATTTAAGTTTGTGTGTCTGATTAATTTCACCAAACATAATGATCTCAAGATGTATCCTTTTTGCTTCAGATGACTCAATTTTTCTTTTTTTGTGTGTGTGTAGAGTAGTACTCCATTGTGAGAATATATCCCATTTTCTTTGTTTTTTCATCTACTAACAGACTAATGGCTTCTTCCAAGATTTGGCTATTACAAATTATGCTGCTATAAACACGGGTATGTGTGTATTACTCTTGTGTTATGATTTTAAGTCTTCTGGGAAGATATTCAGAAAAAATACTTGTTGGCTTAAAGGGGATATGTATTTTCAGGGTTTTTTTTTTGAAAACTCTTCGTACTGCCTTCCACAGGGGTTGTACATCTGACTGACCTACCAACAGTGTAAGAGGGTTCCTTTTTTCCTAGAATGTCACCAACATGTGCTGTGTTTTGGATTAACACCAGACATTCTTACTGGACTTAGATGGAAACTCAGTGTTGTTTTGATTTACATTCCTTTGTTGACTAAAGTAGCTGAGCAGTTTTTCATGCATTTATTGGCCATTCAGACTTAGATTCTGAGAACTGTCCATTTCAGTTGCCCTTTTTTTTTTTTTGTTTTTGTTTTTGTTTTGTTAAGGCCTTAACTAATTTTTAAGTCAACTTCATTTTTAGAACAATTTCAGCTTTACCAAAGTATCTGGAAGACAGAGAGTTTTCGTATACTTTACGCTTCCTTTCTGTTCTTACTAAAAGCTTGCATTTCTGTAGTCTTCCTATTCCTATTAATAAATTTAAAACTGGTGCAGTGTTAAGTGCAAAAAAACCCTACTTTATTCTTATGGTCCTTAATTTCTGCCTAAAGGCCTTCTTCGTTTCAGGGTGTGAGGCAGGATCCTATTTAACATTCATTTTTCATGTCTCCTTAGGCTCCTGGTCATTTCTAGATGAATGGGGTGGTTTTCAGGATTTATAGTTAGGTATTTGGAATGTGCTTCATTTTTTATTCTTTTATTACTAGATGAAAATTAAAGTTCTGAGAGGAAAAGCGTAGATATTCACTTTGGTCACCTTCCAGAGATAGTGTTTTTTTCTTTTTCTTAACTATAAAGTTATTTCTCTTCCCCATCTTTAAAATGTTTTTTTATATTGTACTGTTTGGAATAAAGTCTTAATGCCCAAAGTACACTTGAGTAGTGGAATTCTGTTTCTTGTGTTTGATGGTGATCTATAACACAAATTATGTAGAATTCTTCTTTACAGGAGATTTGTCTTCATTTATTATACTGTTTATTTGTCATTATGGAGTCATTATGGAGTTTGTTTAATATACTTTACATATCAACTTTGATCCTCAAAGTGTCTTTGACCTTTGGGAACTCTTTCCCTTGATTCTACATCTTGGACACTTTGATGTTAGTATAACTATTAGTATAACTGCATTGTACACACTGAGCACTTCCTACTTTCTCCACTGAATGCAGGTGTCTCCAAGCTCATTTTGTGTATTTTATGCCCCAGCCCGAGAATTATTTTACTTTTCCAAGTAACTTGGGCTTCTTGTATTACATAATTGTATTAGAAGCAAGAACCTAGATAAAGGGTAACATTTATGTAAAGAATAAATAAAACATAAAAAAACAAGTGTTAAGTATAACCAGTAATTTTTTTTTTTAGAAATCTGATTTTAAAAGTTGATCATCTTAGTATTTTTTCTGTATATATCTTTTAATATTCTAAATCACTTGGTTATTGTTAATAGATGATGTGAGTAAATATTATGAAGAACTTCAAATAGATCCATAGTTGTGGCTGTAATTGAAATAAAAATATATAAGGTTGTTCTCCCTAGTGACTTGCTCTAAGTTAACATAATATGTTTGATTTTACACTCCAGGCTAATATCATGTATCATTAAACCAAATACATTATGTATACTCACTTAACCTTGATTTTATATGACCATTGTTGCCTTTCATGAATATCTTTAGTAAGTAATAATGTATATTTTTTATAAATTTCACGAGCATATGCCATCCTATAGCTGTTTTACTAAGCTAACTTATATATTTAATTAGAAATATATTCATGGTTTCTGGTGGCTTGTTGAAATCAGTGAGAAATGTTATTGAACATTTGAGTTACCTGAAGTGAAGAATTTCTTATAATCCAAAATATTCTGGACTGGAGGAATGGTTCTGGGGTGAAAGTGCTCGCCTGACAAGTGCTAAGTCAAGCGCTAAGTACCTGAGTTCAATTCCCTACCACCGTATAAGCCGGGAGTGGTGGTGCAGCACTTGGAAGGCTGAGACTGGAGGATTACCATAAGTCCAAGGCCAACCTGGGCTCCATTGTGAATTCAGGACCAGCCTGGTCCACAGAGCGAGACCCTGTCTGAAAGAAATAAAAACAAACAAAATATTCTAATAACCCATAGCCCTAACTTTTTAATTCTTATCTCATCAAGACTGGCTGTGCTCATTCACTGACCTCCATATATCCTTTGAAATACTAGACATTACAGTTCTTTTATCAGCACTAGTTGGCATGGAAAAACAGCGAGTTTCTCATTTTATGTAATGGGTAATTATTAATAAGAAAACCCATTTTCTGTCAAAGGAAAACAGAGCTTCTTGTACAACTTGATTATGGCAAATCTTTATTAATCACTTGAATGAGTTTGGGAAATATTCCTTAATTTTACTTTAGCCACTCATTCTTCCTTGTCATGTGTTCAGAAAATTGTGGTTTCATATTCATGGTTTTAAGTGATTATTTAATTTTGGAAAGGAGGGGGCCTAAGAGAAATTTTATATTACTGCTGAAGAGAAAGTTTGTGATGTTAGTGATGAAGGCTGGACACAAAATGGGTCATGCTAGATTTTTGTTACGTCTAGATGGCCTTTTCAGTCTCATAACTCTCAGATGCTGATTTTTATCGCCTTTATTATTACAGCTACTGTCATTGCCAAGGGCTTAATTTGGAATTAAATGAGCCTTATGCTTAAGTAATTTATTCTCATTAGTTTGCCAAAAAGTGAGTCTCCTGATAGTTTTAATACTCCATGGGAAAATGTTTACATTTTTCTTTCACTGAAACTAAAATATTCCTTTTCAGTTTCACTTATGTCTCAGAGAACCTGAGATCAAAAGGCAATATTGAACCTGCCATCCTGATGACAGTGTTCCTTCACTATTTGAGAGAGGAGCTGTTAGAGATGAATTAGTCCCCCCCCCCCCCTTGTGTTTCATTTCTTTTGTCAAAGACCTCTATAGGAGAAAATCTCCTTACACTTCTGTAAAGGCATTCTTATGAATGAATGTGACAAGGCCCTCTCATTAGCTTCTCCTTCAGGTTTAAGGTGAATAAGTAAGGGAGATATTGATGTTTCATGATAAATTTCAATTTAGTTTCTTAATAAGATACACACATGTTCTTTTACTCCATTAGTGTGTCAAAGAGGAGTAATAAAGTTGTCAGCTGTGAACCTTGGATCCTTGGCTATTTTCCATTTTCTGATTGTCTGGCAGTTTCAGAAAAATATCCCTAAAATTTTATAATTAGGAATGTGGAGATTAGAGTTGACTTCTCTTTTTAAAAATGAACTTTTAAAAAGATGATGAAGATATTTCGACTTCTGAAAATATTGGAGTTTCACAAAGTGGGCCAGTGTCATTTTGTGAACAGATGGGTGAATTTGAACATGACAAATCCCTGCAGATTCACAAGTTGGCATGAAATGCACATGATAGGGAGTATCTTTGTAAGCTTGCAGTCATTTTCCCATTTCTAATTCTTTCGTAATGTTGTAGTGTTTCTATGGAGCATTTGTCATTGCTTTATGTATACTTTTCGTGGACAGAGAAAGGCAATAAACATGGTGATGTACAAGTCAGAAGGCCACGTTTTTGTATTGTCATAATGCAAAATTTGAAAACGGTGACTGAGAATTGTGTGTAGTATTGTCTACTTTAATGAGTTTTCATGGGGGAGATTGAGAGTGAGGATTTAGCACAATAAGGTTTAAAATGTGTGAGTTCCAGATAGGTAGGTGTCTTAGTTACTTTCTTGCTGCTGGGACAAAATGCTTAACATTCACAATTTAAAGGAAGAAAGGTTTTTTTAGCTCACAGATCAGAAAGTCTCACATAGTCACCTCATGAGCAGCCAACATCAGCCTATGGCAGAGGGTAGAGAGCTGCTGACCCCACTGCAGATACAGGCCGTGTCAATCAGGAGTGAAGTGGGTGTCTGGAAACTCAGGCAAGGCCAAAGCTTTCCCAGGAAGCAGCTGCAGCAATGTTTCTTCTTCTTTCCCTTCATCACTTCAAGCTGCCAGTTGGACTACCCCACACCAGGGTGGGTACCCCTGACTCATTTCCTGGCCCTCAAGTCAATAACTCACACCTGAAGGCTCTGCCCTGAACACCCCAACCTTCCATCACAACAAGTTAACATAGTCCATCCAGTTCAAGCATTCCCAAGCATTTGCCCTACCAGCCAATAACAGAGTACCACAGTTATCCCACTACAGCCAATTACATGAGGCTTTTAGGGGACACTCCAGATCCAAAGTATAGCTAGAGACAACTTTTAAAAGTTTGAGAGTCAATGTTAAAGTATGATTTATTTGAATATCCAGTAATATCAGGCACTGTCCTATCCTTTGGGGCTTCATAGATAGGCCAGGATTTTTTTTTTTTTTTTTTTTTTAGCTCAGATCTAAAAATGAGCTTTTGGATAATATTGCCAATGTTTTATATATCAATCTATGTGTATTATTTTTCTTGTCAACTTAAGGTATTTTATAGCAAAATTAAGTATAAAACAGTAGTAGGTAGCATTTGGACATAAACAATAACTTGACAGTTTGGAAAACTGAATTATAAACTATGAATGGTTTATTAAATATAATAAATAATACAGAAACAAGCCCATTAGATACTTGTTTAAAACCAGAATGTAGATGTAACTTAACTAAGTATTTTTCGTATATCAGGTTTTAGTCTGATAACTGTGAGTTTAGACATATAAGGTGTTCAAAACTTTCTGTGTTTATTTTGTTTTATATGTTTTGAGCAAGACAAATTTGGGGGCTGTTGATAGAGCCAATCACATGTTTAAAGGTTTAAAGGCATTCTTGCTTCTTGTTTTTTTTTTTTTTTTTTTTTTTTTTTTTTTTTTTTTTTTTTTTTTTTTTTTTTTTTTTTCACATTTTTGCCTCTTTCCCCGTATTTGTCTCCATGCTTCGGAGGTTTCATCTTTTCATGATTGGTATAAATATTTCTGCTTTTTGGAAACAGTAGAAACTGCCTTCTAAACATAATGTTCCTGTGTCAAAATACTTTTTCTGAGTGGACTTTATAACACACATTTTGCAGCATTCTTTCACTGGTATAGTTGTGCTGCTCAGTAATGATTTTCTGATTTCCTAATGGCTAAAGGGTATTTTTATATTACTCTATTGGCAATTGTCTCTTCTGTTTTTGTTTTTATTTTTGCTTTTATAAATAGTTCACTAAATATATTGGTATTTTGACTCATTAAGTTTTATTAGTATCAATATAACAAATGTGTTTACCAAATCATAGGTGATAAATTGTTAATTTTACTATATACCTCTAAATTTCGCACTCAAATGGTACTATTCCTATTTTCCAATGATGTTTCTCTTACTACACAGTTTCTTTGACATTTATTTGTATCCAGTTCTCTTTCAATTTGCTTGACATGCAGTTTTTTATTATCTCATGAGACTTAGCAATCAGATGCTTGTCTTTTCTCTGAATTTCCATTTTGATGTTGGAAACAGGGGCACTCTAGCCCTGAAATACATTCCCAGACATTTTATTTTGTTTTGATTTACTCTTTCTGAGACAAAGTCTCACTGAGTTTCTCCAATGAGACTCAATCTCGGGATGCTCCTGCCTCAGCTTCTCTCAATCCTAGGATTACAAGCTTGCATTTTATCGGTATTTTTAGTCTTTTCTTTCTGTTCAGTTAATTTGCCTTTTGATTAATGATTAAAAGATGTATTTTAAATTCTGGAAACGAATCTTGTCTTCTGTATGTTGCAACCAGACTTGAATATTGCAACCCGAAATTGTACTTAGTATGTAACAGTCTCAACGCCTTATAGCCTAGTCACAAGCATGCTTATTTATTACATGTTAGAGTTGTGTTTGTCCCACAGCCTAAATGACAACAGTATTTATATTTCATTATGGTTTATGTGTTTAAGATGGGGATAATCTGTCTTGAAACTCTGTGAAGTTAAAGTCAGAATCAACACAACCCTTAATGTCAGAACTAGAACTTAGGCTTGTACAGGTACGGATGGTCCTGCACTCTGGCTGCATTTGAGTTGCGGATAGATTTTACAAAGATGAGGCCACGAGTGTCTTTGATAGATCGACCTATGGCCTTTCAGGCTTTAAAACTATGCTTTAAGACACTATGACTCTTCCCTTTTCCCAGGAAACAGGGAAGCTCTTCTACCTTTCTTCCCACAGGTGCTTATAGGGGAGAGGCTATCACATACAGCAGCCTTAATTATGTGGTGAAAGATGTAATTATGCCTTAGCTACTAAATTGCTGTTCTTTCCTACTGCTCCCTATTAAAGGTTATACTCAGGTTATATTTAAGTTTGTCAAACTTGAAATTCTAACCTTTGTGTGGATTTTTCTAATTTTAACTCTCGAGTCTTAAGTATCAACTTGCTGGCATTCTTTTGCCTTATGTATATGTGCATCTCAGCAACACCAGCATTGGATCAGTTTAATAAATCGAGCCATGCACAAGGAAGTATGAAAGGAAATTATGTGGTTTCTTAATTCCTATTTGTATCTTGAGAAACATTTACTAATCTGAAATGCGTAGACTGGAGTGTAGAGACTAAAGTAGAAATGAAACCCATTTAAGGTCTCTGAAATAGGATGCAATACAAGAAAGATTCCTAGCATCAGTGAATGGTATTAAAAGAGAGATTCGGTTATATCAGGATCCTGTTGTTCATAGGTAATAATTTTTCATAAAATTCTATAAGAAGATTTTAAAGAGACTTAAAATTGTCATTTAGAAGTTTAGGGTGGTGTTAGAACAGTAATAGTGCATTACAAAGCCCCAGAAACATTTCTGTTATATACATTTTAGTTTAATGTGTAATTCTGCAAATTTACTTAGTTTTTCAGTTTGCATTTAATAGTGGAATTTGTTTAATCCTTCTAGTCCTCACCATGTAGTTTGAATGTGTGAGAATGTCTGGTTTTAGAACTTTCAGTATCTCTTCACCTGAGTTCACGTCAGTTGTTTAAATTGAAACTGTTGACAAAAAAAGTCTTAAAATATGAAGTACTGTGTTAATTAATGCTGGCATTATATTGTATGTTCATCTAAAATCATTATGTCAATACTTTTCTTTGATATCTATCACTGAATATTGTATTACATCTTTGTCTTGTACTTCATTGCATATAAACATTCTTTCACTATTTTAAGTACTTTAGGACTTTATGAATTTTGATCACATATTTACTTTTTGATAATTACTAGTTGTGGGTTAATTATTAAAATGCTTTCTTTACGAATCAATGTATTCAGTAATTTTGCCTGATAATATGTTTTTTCCTCTGAAAATAAATCAGGTAATTCTTATGGCAAGTATCACATAGAGTTCCATGACTAGCTAAGAAACATAACTGCATTTCTTGCCCATATATGATGCTTTCCCTTGTTCCTCTTGCCTGATTACAGCTACATATAGATGTGTATGTATACAAATATTGATGTGTGTATATATATATATATATATACATACCTATCAATATGTATACTTTTTCTATTCCTCTTCATCTCCTCACTTGTAACTCAAGATATTTTAAAATGGTTTTGATCATGCTATAAAAATAGATTTTTGGTACTGATTTCAAAATTTAATTGTTTTACAAATACCAGTCTTTGCTATCCATATCTTCCTCATTTATTTTTGCCTTGTGTCATGTAAGAATATTCAGTTGTATGACTGAGTTATCAAATTATTGCCACTCCCATTACTATTTTATGTAAATTTTGAATGATCAAGGGATTTTAGGGCTTGGTGTGTGTAGAATTTCAGAAAATGGTTGATCTCAGCATTTTTAGACAACAATGAAACTCGCACTGCTTCAGTTTGTTAAGATACACGTGGAATCTAAACGTTAGTGATAGCTGAACTTACTATCCCTTCTGCCATTAGGAATGTATTTCAAGAATTTATCTGGAGTGAAAGGCTAGCATGAGTTTTTTTTTTTTTAACAATGAGGCAGTGTTAATGCATTCAGCATTATTATAATATGATATTAATAAACATTCCTACTTAATATTGTCCTTAGTTTCTATCTATATGCTGCTTCTAATGTTCCTAATTGTGAATTTTTATCTTCTTCTATCCCTTTATGTCTCTTCCTACTTGTATACTAAGAATTACCTCTTTTTAGATTTAATTTTTTTTTTCTAAAATAGTTTTGGAATGTAAAAAGAGAAATTATCTTTCAAATCTTGGGGGGGGGATAGATATGAACTACAAGGCTTTATTTTGGTAGAGAGAATATCCAGTATCTTAGGATAAGATCCCATTAACAAATTTAAAATTGAAAGGTAACGTAATGTGTATTTTTTTAAAAAGTCAGAATCCCCAGTTAGGAAAACACGAGGATGCTCCCACTATAGCAGTATGGATGGTCACAAGGACCGCAGAGATGTGAAGTCATAGATTTAGAATGTGTTTTGGTACAGAAAGGACTTCACAGTGAATCAACTAGAGAGAGAAAGACAGCAGCTTTTTCAAGGAACTGGTTACATGTTAGGACCGCTTTCTGAGGTCAGTGATGATTAGGGTAGGGAAATATTCTTCAGTTTGGGGAAGGTAGTAAGTCAAGAGTACATGCCTAATAGTTCAGTTCGTAACTCTGGAGGCGAGAGAAGTGAAGGAAGAGTTAGTCATTAGTGGATGTGAAGACTGCTTATGTTGCTGAGGTCGTAAAGATAAGAGCAGAAATAGAGGATAGGCTGCACACAGGCTGTGGCTCCTGCAGCTCCATAGTCAGATGAGAAGGAGGAGTTCTGGAAAGGTCCAGTGCAGCAATTTTATTCATAAAAGAAAAAAATGCCTTGAAAATATAAGTATCCTTGTGTGGAAAATATGAATTTTTTTCTGAATGGGCTTTATAATATACATAAATTAATGGAATTTGTACATACTTAAAATATATTGCAGTATTTTAAGTATGACATCTATCATATCTTTTATAATATTTGATTGAGTAAATGATTGATTGATTGATTTTGGGTGCCGGGAATTGAGCCCATGGACTTGTATACTGAGCCACATACCCAGCCCTTTTTTTGGTTTTGACTTTGAAATGTGTTCTCAGTAATTCATTAATATGCCCAGGGTGGGCTTCTGATCTGGCCCCAGGAGGCCTTTTCTAGGGGGAGCACACATTGTATTTGTAGTGTACATTACCCACAAGCTCATTTTTCAGATGCTGGGCTACCAGCCGCTGACGATTCCTACCTCTCCTGGATTTGCACTAACCTCTATCTGAGGTTGTGTCTCTGGGCTTTGCTTTGTCTTTGGTCTGTGGATACTGGCAGCTCAGGGCCGCACTGAGTCAGCTGCTGCTGTTTTTCTCCACTTCTGGTAGGACTTCAGGATCTCTGACCTTCCCGTGGCCTCCTTTCTGTTGTTGGGTGCTCCTCCCTCTCCTAGCTTGGTGAGATGTTCTGGGCTCCACGTGAGCCTGAATTTGATGTACAGTGTATCCCAAAAGTCACTACACATAAGAAAATTAAAACATATTCTGGGACACTTTGTAGTTCCATTATGGTCTGATACCATGTCTTAGAGAATAATGAACTCATTTGGTAATGTTGAAGATATTGAAGTTATTGCTTTTATTTTAGAAAGGATGAAGAAAGAAAAGATACACGTTTAAAAGTTACATGTAAGCTAGGATTTCACAATTGTTTGAGAATAAAATTTTCCTAAGCCTATTTAAAATGGAAATGGAGTTATGTATTTGAGACATAATGGTATATTTTACTATTCATTGAAGATGTATCTTATTGCGTAATGCTAAGCGAAATTTTCCCATGCTATATTGATAATGATTTTTATTTTTCTCCCTCTTTTTTGATTTCAGAGGAAGAACTTGTCTCTTTTTCTCAGCATTAGTTTGCTAGCTTTCTGGGGAACGTCTCTTTTGGGTGCCCGATTGTACTGGATGGGAAACAAACCACCAAGCTTTTCCAACTCTGACAACCCAGCGGCTGATTCTGATAGCCTTCTGGCTCGCGCGCTCACCTTCTTTTATTTGCCAACCAAGAACCTCTGGTTGTTGCTTTGCCCAGATACCCTCAGTTTTGATTGGTCAATGGATGCTGTGCCTCTGCTCAAAACAATTTGTGATTGGAGAAACCTACACACTGTGGCCTTCTATTCTGGACTCCTCCTCCTTGCCTACTACAGTCTGAAGAGCCGGAGCGTAGAAGGAGAATGCAATGGGAAAGCTGTAACCAATGGCAGGCAAAATGCAAATGGACACAGCTGCCATTCAGATGTGGAGGACCGGAACTCCGAGACGAAGCCCAGCTTGGCATCCAAAGTAGAGAATGGCATTGAAGATAATGTGTCACCAAGAACACAGCTCCCTTCTACAGAGAACATTGTGGTTCTGTCTTTATCTTTGTTGATAATCCCCTTTATTCCTGCTACGAACCTGTTTTTCTATGTTGGCTTTGTAATTGCAGAGCGAGTATTATATATTCCCAGTATGGGCTTCTGCCTCCTGATTACAGTGGGTGCCAGAGCTCTTTACATCAAAGTTCAAAAGCGCTTTCTCAAGAGCTTGATTTTTTATGCTACAGCTACATTAATTGTTTTCTATGGACTCAAGACTGCCATCAGGAATGGAGACTGGCAGAATGAAGAAATGCTATATAGGTCAGGGATAAAAGTGAACCCGGCTAAAGGTAATGTTTTGTTCTGTGCTTTTGCCTGGACAGTTTAAACTTTCACACTGCTTATGTCATTGGTTTTTGCCTAAAATCACAATATTACAGAAGAAGAGATCCTTTTATACAATATCTTTCATTCTGTATTTTTAAGAGATGCACAGTCAACCAATTACAAATTCCTTCTCTCTTTATATTCTTGGGGTAGGGAATATGTTTCTGCTTCTGATTGTATCTGTCCAGAAGAATGAGAACAACCATTTACAATTACTGAGCAACTGTAACAGTTTAGAAAAACTAATAGTTTCCATTCAGATATACTCATGATGGACATGTCTTTTGTCATGTAAGGAAAGTCAGGTAATCCCGCTGAAGTACATTGTGGCTCTTTTGTTTTCTAAACATTGTCTGAGGAGATGTCATAAGACTTGGAAGTAAGGCTCCATCTGAACCTTGGAATTATGTTTCTAGGTATCAGTGTGTGCACGTGGATGTGCGTCTCAGTTTCATTTGCAGAGTTTAAATAATCTCGGTATGCCAGATAGTAAATTGTTATGTAAGACGTTCATTATAGGTCAGTTAAGGAAATAATCTTTATATTATAAAATAAGAAGGCCGACTACATCTTTATTCCTTTAGGTTTAGAAAATTATTTTAGCAGTTCTGTAAATTGATAGCCAGAATTGAAATTAGTTTTCTTTGAAGCAAAGTGAAAGACCGATAGCTGTAACAATGGATTCCTCTGGTACAGGCCATTAAATATGAAGAAAACTACCAAGCAGTTCGGTAAAAATTAGTCTATACTTGTAGTTGAAAAGTATATCGTGGTATAAAGTGCCAAATAGTCTATGTCTTTTAAATTATGCTTGCTTGTATAGCACTTGAACTGAGATTTTGCTGATTTTTCCTACATATCTCTGTGTGAATATTCAAATGGTAAAGGTGGAAAACTCTACCAAAAGTTTGCAGTGATCTGCTAGTGCATATCAGGGTGTCTGACCCACAAACAACCTTGGCATCCTTTTCTGATTAGCTCACATTAAGCCCATGTTTCAGTGAGCAACTACACATTTCTTTAAGCCAAGGAACGGATTGTTTGCAATTGTAATGCTTAATAGATTGCAGAGGTTTTAATGGGAATTAGAGGCATTAAAATTGAGCTAGTGCAGAGCACATAATTCCCCTGTTCTTAAAAAAAAATCATTACCATGTGGCTGTCCTAGGTAGTGAATACTGCATTGTATTGAATGGCTGAACCCAAGTCTTGCTGTAAAAATTGCTGCATTTGCTCTTTTGCAGCAGTTTTTCCTCACTGGTAGGTCTAAGTATAGAGAATAAGTCTGGGTTCCCTCCCTTTCTGTTACTGAAAAGAGACACATGGTAAAGAATGAAAACTAACCCCAACCCCAAGATGTTATTTCTATCACAATATTATTTTGAGGATTTATGAATTTTTTGTAATGTGTCTGACTAAGCGGCTGTTACAAAAGGCTCAGATAAATGGGCTTATGTAAGATATGAGCTATATTCTTTCAAGTAACAATCTAAGGGTGTGCGGCACAGGGCTGATAAGATGGCGCCGTGGGTTTTCAGGATCTGTGCTACCGCTTCTTTGTTCCCCTGCCACCTCGGTGGTGTCACTCTCTCCATGGGGTCCAAGATGACTCATTGTCACTTTAGTATTTCATCTGACAGGAAGAAGAGGAGAAAGGGCAAATTGTGGGTGTGCTTATTCCAAGAGCCTCGCACAGAAATTGTCATGCTTGCTTATGGAACATTGGCCCCGTCTTCCTACGAGGGAGGCTGAGAAATGTTATGTATATGCCCGGAAAACCAAGTACCCAGCCAAAAGAAGGGAAGGGTGAATGCTCAGATACTTGGGTAATCGTGCCCCAGAGGAGGTAAAAGCATTTTCTAAGCTCATAGCTGCTCCTTAGCATTTGTTACTATATTATTGCTTTCTGTTTTGCTTTTGAATACAACAGTAGGATGGCAAGGCTATAAAGTTTTGTCATTTCTTCATGTGTGCACTAAAACAGTTACCAACATTTCCTTGGTTTCCAATATACTTCGCTGTCTACTACTTGCTAATGCTTGAAAAGTACTGTTGTTTTCAGATACAACAAAGTATTATTAGTTAAATGAATACATGACTGATTATTGTGATAGCTCCTTTCAGATAAGAAAATTGAATTTCTGCTACTAGATGCTATCTCTGTATCTCACCCACTGTTTCACCTGCTGACTTTACTTGTTTCCCGGCAGCTCTGGCCATCAAGCTGGGGTCATCTGTGCCTCCACTGTTCTCTCTGTTTTCTTCTCACTTCATCCCAGTGAATCTTCTGTTCTCTGTCTTCAGAATGCCTCTAGAACTTGCTGGGTCTTGTGTTATTCCTTATGCTGGTACCTCCACAGCCCAAACCATGGCCATCATTTATCTGGATTATTACTGAAAGACTCTTACCTGATCTTTCCAGGTCTACCTCCTTGCCTTTTAGCGTGCTTTCTAATGTTTATTTTTTCAAGTGAGATGTGATATATTTTGTAATACAAATTGATGCATTCATGTGAGATTTTATGATAAACTGGCTGGGAGTAGGATTGGATTTGATGTTTGCTGTAGTCTTAGGAGCCTATGATACCATTGCTTTGTGTAGCACCTCCACGCTTTTGGGCTTTCTTAAGTTTCTGTTAGCATTTGGAATTCACTCTTCCCATCAAGCCTGTGGTATGTGGCAAGGTGAGGTGGATGTGTTCTATTTTTACAGGATGTGACCTTCACAAGTCCATTTTGTTTTCTCCATGGCTATGAGGCAAGGCTTTAATAGAATCCTTTTCATCTTTGTCCTAGTAGTTTTTTCCCCCAGTATAGAGGCGCACCCACTGGTCTTCACACTAAGCCATATTCCCAGACCTTTTTCTTTTGTGTTGAGACAAGGTCTTCTTGCCAAGTTGCTCAAGTTTGGCACAAAACTGCAAACTTCTGCCTCACTTTCTCCTAGGAAGAACAGTCATTTTTTTTTTTAATAGATAATGTTCTGGGTTTATTTTACAAGGTTTATTTTCTCCCTTACACCTGCCAGAGGCCTAGACCCTTGCCTCTCTGTGATGAAAACTAAAGTAACTGGTGACAGTCAGCAGTTACATTGTGTTTAGCAGTTTCTTTTTCTAGCCATTTCTGCTACAGGTAAGCCCACCTGTGCCTTGAGTCTGTAGGTGCCTGTCTCATTAAATTTGAGGGTAGTCATTGGCACTGTGACTGCAGCTCACTGACGACTCTGAGACAACTCATTGATTTTCAGTTTCTTTGGCTTTTCCTTGTTGTGAGAATGTCAGGAACAAAACATTCAAGCTCCTTAGTGTGTTAGCTGAACTTATATTTCCTTGTTATAGCTCTGGAGTCTCAGCTCAGCCAACAACTATGCGTCCCTTTGAAATGGAACTTAAAAGGAAAAACAAAGTGGAACAGGGGAGTAGGGTGTGGAGGGAGGGAAGGGTGGGGGGGGGGGGCGAGGCAAAAGGAAAGTGGGAAAGTACCTGTTACCTTGACAAGATACGTAGGTGCACAAAATGCTCAACTTCATTGTAAACCTTAAATTTTGCACTTACGCATATCAATAAAATGGGGGAAAATACACATGTCAGTGTGTGTGGCATCCCGCCTCCCTCAGTCCTCTACTGGCTTCCTGTTTCAAAGTAAAAATACACGACCATGGACACAATACTGTACAGCAGCTGCTGGCCTTTGCTTCAGTTACTCCCCGTGAGCCCTCTTGGACCCCATGATGTGCCCTCAGGGTGCCAGGTAAGCTCCTGCGTCTGACCTTTTCATTATCCTTGCTTCTTTCTGAAACGAGTATCCCCAGATATTGTCATTGTGACCTTATCCTCTGTACTTTAAACTCCTAGTAAGTTGCTGTGTGAAATTATCTATCATGTTACAAGTTAGACCTATCCCCGCCTCTTCCTCTTCCAGTATTTTCTACCTTCATTTCATTATTCATGTTTCTTAAAGCCTCATCAGTTGTTGAGATTTCTGCACGTCCCTTGGCTGGATGTTTTGTCAGCAGTCTAGAACATAGGACATCATGGAGCAGATATATATTCATTTTTTAAAAGATTCTGTATGTGTACAATAATGACAGTGCTTGGCAGGGTGAAGGCATTCAGTAGAGGACACATTGAATAATAAATGTAATAGTCATTGTCCTTGTCTTCAAGGAGTTTATAACCTGTTAGAAATAGAATGTACATGCGTGAAATAAGGCAGAAGTGTGAAATGGTGTGCTGTTGATGTCCCGGGTCCTGAGGGATGCTTCAGAGCAAGTGTGATAGGGTCGGGAGTGGAGATAATTTAGGATTCCAGGACTACTGGCTGTGACATATGCTTCCATTTTGATATAGGCAAAGCTCTTTGAATCCAGGTTCCTTATTTTTTCCTATTTATAACATGGTAATAATAATTCTTGCTACAGTTACTTCCTTAGCAATTATGAGACTGGCGGTAATCTTCCTTAGGGCAGATTTTTCTTAGTCTATTGTGTTATTTGAACCTTGGAAAAGATTTGAAACCCTTTAAAGCCAGTCTTTCAGAAGGTTTTTCTGAGATTACAGACTGATTTTTTCTCTTTTTTTCTTCCCTTGAAAGCCTTTGCAAAGTTTGGAGTACTTCAGTCTTGCGTGTGCTTTAAAGAATATGATTTTAAGCCTCATGAAGCATTATACATTAAAACTACTGCATTTGGTAATGGGTCCTGTAGACAGCTGCCAGTCATTAACTGATTAGCTGCAAATGATGAGATATAAGTCTTGTCATAGTGACTGCACTACTAATTTATGTTTTAAATTTGGATAGTAGGGAAATGACATCTGATTCAACTACAACATAAACCACAAGTCTTGTCTCATTATGTACTTCATAATGTCAGGAGAGGACAGGATTTAGTGGATTATTGTAGTTTGCTTATTTTACAGTGACTCTTTGCATTTTTTTTCCCTAGCAAACAGGAAATGTTCTATGTTGATTGTGGTAATCATCATGGCACATTGTATTTGAATGTATTTTCCCATTAAAACAACACATTTTATATGTCATATTACTTTTAGTTTGATAAAAGCACCTCCGAATTCATTGCAAAGCAGTTACCTTTGTGTGCAGTTTTTCTGCCTGGCTTCGTCTGAAGCCCAGTGTGTCTTTCTGTCAGTGAGGCATTTACACCATTCATTTCTCTCTTCCAGGGATTTGCCTCCTCCCTAAGCTGACGCCTTATTCAGGTCTTCCAAAACGCTGCCTTTGTTTTCCCTTCTCTATAGTATCTGGAGTACTGGCCAGTGTATACTGATTGGGTTGAAGGTGGCACCAACAAGTGTGCCATTGTCGTTCTAAGTTACATTCCTGTGGCAAAGTATCTGCGGGGAGTTTTCAACCTGAGAGATCTGCCCGTATCTCACTCTTCTCTATGTCCAGCTACTTACAAACGTTTTTGTTAAGTAGAGTCATAATAGCAGGCTAATCAGGTTATTATAGGTAAACAGATGGAAGAGTACATAACATAAAACGATGACATGTAAGGCAACCTATCCAGTAAGCAAGAAAACCTTTTAAAAATCAAGTTAAAGGCTGCACATTAAATCAGCCTTCCATTTTAGTTTGCTTTAGAAGGCATAAGACTTACGATTTTTACTGTTTGAAAGCTCTTATAGATAGTTAAGCAGGCTTAATCCCAGGGTGATTTCTGTACTCTAGTTATTTCTTAATGCCTACTTCTAAGGTAACATCTAGATATGAAAGGTGTATATTAAAGTGGTGGGCATTTCTGAGGTTCTCAGAGTGATTACCAAACGGTGTTATACCCAACCTCTCCAGTACAAGTGACACGACTCATTCAGATATAGACAGTGAGACACAGAATGGGTGCTTCAGCTATGCAGGGTTTGGCAAGTTTTCTTTCTTCCCAGATTCCTGTAAATCAGTTGCTCTATTTCAATTTCATGTGGTTTTAAATTTCAAGAAATAAATATGTTAGAGAAATATTATTTTATGTAGGAAACAACTCAAAACTGAACTGAACTCTTTAGTATCTCTGCTGTTTGAAAATGGACAAAATAATTGTCGATTTTATGGTCTAAACTCTAATTGAGTGTCCTCTTTAACTCTGTGAGTTGCAATTAGCTAACTAGCTTTGAAATAGTGCAATAAATTCTATAGTTCTGCAAGAATTTGCTGTGTTACTTGTAAGGGAAAATGAGAATTTTTCAAAAGAGATGCAAATTTTATAGTGCATAAAATTTACCAATTAAGTTTGCAAGGGGAATCATTATAGTGCCATTTTATATAAATAACTATAAAAACTACAATTTTCATTTTTAACAGAGATGAGTGATAGAAGAAAACTCATTCTAGACAAACAGGCAAAGAGAAAGCTCAGGAAGCTGGTAGTGGGGTACGAACTTAGGTTCCCCCCGAGGAAAGAAGTTTTGTTTCATCTCCTCAGTCCATGTATTCTCTGCTAAGTAGACAAAAGAAATAAAATGACGAGTCTGGCATGAGTCACATGAAAATGTCCCGTTAATCCAATTAGACTAAAAATAGTTTACCAAGCAGATTTGTCAACCTGTTAAAGTAGTTTCCTTTAAAGATATGTGATTCCTGAAAAAAAAAAAAATGTATGGCCATATTTTAGTTGCAGTAGAGTTGCCACAGAAGTTCAAATAAATATCTGTGGTTTCTAGATTTTTAGGAATAACACAGTCCATAGCACTTCTTAGATAGCCTCAGTGCTGACACTATGAGTACAGTTTTGTAGCAAAAATATCAGTCTACAGCTAACTAGGAGCAGTTGGCCCCACGGTATATTATAGATGGAGTGGCTGTAATATACAGCCTGTCTCTAAATCTGTGGAATTACTCTCAGTCAAACTTTTAAAATCTTTATGAGCTTTTGAAAACCCTTAATAATAAAGTTAGTATTGCCTTAAATTATAGTTAGAGTTTTATACTAAAAAGTAATTGAGGCTAGTGTGTGATTGAAATAAATTTGAAGTTAGATTATTCTGATTTTCATTATTTTTTGTTTCTTAAAGTGCTCATTAACATTTTTTTTTACCAAATATGTATTCATAGTAATAGTTTGAGGCCTGGTTTTACCTTGGAGCTTGTGGATCCTAAAATAGAAATATCCTTCCAGCTTTGTATATTGGTTCTAAATTTACTGTTAATTTAAAAAAATAACAATATGGGATTCTAGCAGGGACATGCATGTCATGTGCTTCTCAAAAATGAAATAATGCTTGTACATACGTAGGCTTTTATTTGAAGCAATACTGTTATTTTCTAAGAAAACATACTTGGATTTGATTGATTAGTAGAGATAAACACACATGCATGCTCTTGAGAGAAAGACTGTATTAATAAAGGCATTGTGTGTTTTATATTTAAGAATTCTGACTCCCAGGAGTACCACCTGCCCAAGTTGAACGTTCTTTCATCTCTATTCACATTCATCGAGTCCACACACTTTCGTTCTTTGGTGCAGAACAACATGAAAGTGGGAGGCTTTATTAAAATGCAAATTTTTATGTTTGCTTTAGAAAGACATCTGTATAGGTGCACATATATTCCAATTTTCAAAAATTTCTCTCTGGAAGTTTTAAGTGTAGAAAGAAGAAATTCGGTTAGATTTACAGTCCATCGGCCAAGAGGCTTTGAAAAGAATAGATCATGAGGTGTCAGTGCCAAATATTTACTTCAGTTATGTAGAATGATGGAAGAAACTTAGTCTGACAATATTTAAGTCTCTGTGGTCATAGCTTGGAGTTTCTGTAATAAATAAATGTGGTAAAAGATTTTTTTTTTCCTTCATTCTCCTTCCTTGGGATAAGAGAGTAAATTTTCAAGCATGTGTGCCATGGGGCCTCCAGCCAAGATCATAAGGTCTAAGATGTTTTGAGATTTTATAAAATTTTACTTTATTCTTTAATCTCCTTGAGCTTTCTTTGCAAATAAGCTTTGATACTTTGCAGTGTGGGCACACACTTCCTGGGTTTTGGAATAATCTGGATATTTTCCAGGGATGCCTTGAAGACATGTTCACTGTGGAGGTTGAAGATTAAATGGTACTGTCCATATTCGTGTAAGCTTTAAAAATAAATTTAAAGTGAAAATGAGTTCCCGGGCTTTTGTAATGAAAACATTAGTATGCTAATTACTGTTTTTGTCCAAACCCAGGAATTCTGCATTTTTTTTTGTCTTTTTTTGCCAGTTACATTGATATATTTAAATACTTTGCCCTTAGAATTCTATTTGGGAAGAACACTGCAGGATTTGAAAATCTTTTTCTGTTGCATGTTAGAACAGTGATTTTGAGATGCACCATGGGAGATCAGCGCAGTCATGGAAATCTTCCAGTGCCTCCCTCTCTTGTTGGGCATAACTCTAGAAGCAGGAGGCAACGGGGCCCAGTAGTCACAGGATCCTTATACTTTGCTTATGGCTACTGCTGACCCTTATTTAGCTTATTCTCATATTGAGTTTAGAAGAGATATTTACTTTTGAACTTTTGAGTTAAAATGCCAGAAAAACAGAGAAACTTACATTTAAAAAATTATATCCTAACCCTACTTCTAATTATGCAGTAGGAAACTATGGCTTCTCTTTGGGGTTTAGTCATCCTGACATTGTAAACAGCAACATTATTTAGGACTCAGTGGAGAGAATATGTAGAGTTACACTTCTCAGTTCCCACATCCAGCAATTTCCATTAGGTAATATATATTAATCACTTGATAGAAATATGGGTCCAATTTGCCTTGGGAACAAAAAGGATACCTTAGTGGCTGCAGGGAATTCCCTGCTGGTATCCAATTGAGTTATACCTGGAACTCCAGGAGAGTGAGCTGTGATGTGATAATTTTAGTCCATTGACGCTTCTCATTTTAACACATTAGTTGATTTCTCCTACTTAGCTCACTTAGCCCTTTCTGGACTAGCTGTGTTCTGCTGCTTGGAAGTAGAACTTTCTGAATTGTGCATTTAACATCATTCTTTGTTTCAATATCATTTTTTTTAATTTATGGAAAATGCCTCATTTTGGATTATTCACTATACTCTTTTAAGAACCCCTTCTTACTGCTCTATACTCGCAAAAAAAGGCAAATCTTCCTTTTTTAAAAAAATATAAGTAGCTAAAAATGGATGAAAGTACAGAAGAAAATGCTTTAAAAATAGTTACCCAAAGATTTGTTTTTATGGCGAAAGTATTTAATACTTATTTTTAGAGATTTTGTAGTATATTGATTTATAAATAATTTTCTTCATGTTTGCATATATATTTTATTTATGTAAATGCTTAATTGTTGAATTTTGTTTTTACTGGATATTTCCTTTTTTAAATTCTCTTTTCTCATGAATAACATGACTTTTGATCTCTTTAACACTAGCTGCTGAACTGATCAAAGTTACTGTGACCAATTGCTGTATGGAAAGGAAGTTAACATAAAATATAGTACACTTATGGCAGATTTTTTTTAAAAAACTAAATAAAATAACACAATAAATAAAATGTACTCTTTAGGATTCTTTCCTCCTCCCCCCCACCTTTAAATTGTATTTTGGATTTTTCATTTTTCTTTTTTTGCAGTATTCAGGGTCAAATTCAGGGGGCGCTCTGCCTCTGAACTACGTTCTTAGCCCTTTTTCTATATTTTCATTTTGATATATGATCTCAGCTGCCCATATGGGATACAAAATTGGAATTTTCCTTGCCTCAGCCTACCATAGTACTAGGATCGAAGGTGAATACACATAAACCAAACTGAAATGATCTCAGCAAGCCCCACGGGCTTCTGTGGCATAATTTTCTTCCCAGTATGAACCCAGCCAGCATTCATGTACACTTTAGAATTTTGTCATCAGTTTAGGTAGTCGTTGAATGTCTCCATGGATTAGCAGATCAGTGATGTATAGGAAAACTCTAGAAACTCTTTACTGAATCATTAAGGATGTTGTATAAACAGGATCAATATTTACAGCATTCTAACATATGTTGTTACTACTTTTGACAGTGTGGCAAACATTGGGTTATTGGTATGATTTGAAAAAAGCCTCAGTGATTGCTACTTACAAATTATTCTCCATTTGCCAGTAATTATATAAAAAATGCATTTATTTTAAACATCTTTACAAATAGTGGACAGATATAAGTCATCAGAAATAGCATTGCTGTTGAAGATAGGACAGGTAAGTTTTGGTGGAAAAGCCACGAGAAAGATTCTAACATAGGTAGAAATAATGATTGAAGACATGTACTAGCGAAAGCCAGTACTGAGGGCCGTAAGTGGTACTGGCAGCAGACCTGGGCTGTGAATCTAGAGGTGGTTCATAGTCCAAGCTCGAAATATGGCAGAGATTATAAATAGCAAAACAGTGAGGAACAACTCACAGGCATGTTAAAACAACAATATAGGCACTGGGTTTTGTACGTGAATGTTACAATATGCACATGAATGTTACAGTGACTGACATTTTAATGAACTGCTAAGTTTTATCTTTGTATTTTTAGCACTTTTTCATTATTAGGAATAAACTTAGTATCTTACTCATTTGAAATAACCAGTGACAGGGAAACAAGGCTCTCGATTCAGGCAGAACTATCTTTTAGTTATTACAGTTTTAATCTTTTGAGTGTCATTTCTTCAATGTATACTTTTCTCCTTTAGTATTAATGGAATGATGATATAATGTCTTTAGTTATGAGAATTTAAGAACATGTGATACACAAAATTTAGCTGTAAGTTTGTTTTATACTAAATAAGAATTGTTACTATCAAATGTTTCATTAAGTAATATATTAGGCACAAAGTATTTTTGCAGCATTTTTGGCTTAGATTACTAACAGGATTATTTTTACCACTTTTTGGTGGTATTATGATTTTAAACAAATAACTCAAAGAAAGCAATCTTTAGGATTTATCACTGTATTTAGTGCAGCTCAAGGCTTCGATGTTGGCAGACATTTACACGTCACTCAAGATTTTGATAATGGGACTAAAGACACTCTAACCTTCTTAGATAAAAATAGTCACTGAAGGCAAGTGCCAAAGGTACAAATTTCTACAATTTTTTGTGGCTGTCTTTATGTTGGTAATAAAGTTAAAAAAGCCAGAATGGTAGTCATGTTTATTCTGTAGACCTGAACATTGTTAATAATTCAATATTACTATTATAAGATTCATTTATCCTGTTAGGTAATTTTTCAAAATAATGGAAGCCAGGTCACTAGAAAAAAAAAAGAATCTTTGAAAAAATCATTCAATTGTCCCTCATGACTCTTGTGAAGTATATCTGGGATGTAAAATTCCAATTGTTAGGGTAAATTTGAAATTACTGTATAAACTTAAAATGTTCATGTATTTGAGAGGAATTTGGAAAAGAAATGCACATTTTGTGTTTGTTTGTTTTTGCTTCAGATAGCATTTCCAGAGCGACCTTACATTTGGTTTTTCTCTTTCAAGAAGCTTTATTGGGTTAAGAATATTGAATTGTTCTGCCATTCAGAGAACATCAAATAAACTGTGGCAAAGTGTGGAAGAAGTGCAGGAGGGGTTTTCATTGTGAATTTGGTTGCATCTGCTAGGGAGGTGCTATCTCTTAGGTGTAGGTGAATGTCAGTGTGAAGGGTCCTTGAAGTACAAGAGATTCTTCTTTACTGCCTGATTTTTTAACAATGTATTTTTTTCCTTTTGAAAATACAGTAGCTTTACAAATCAAATTTCCTAGAATTTTCATGGTATGTAACAATATGTATTTGCCTTTCCTTAATATATTCACGTATACCTCAGCTTTAGAAATAGATCAAGTACTTATTGAGAAATGGCTTATTTTAAAATCTCCACCATATATAAAGGATCTTCATAGCACTAAGAATATCTTAATAAATAATCTCAACTTTTTTGAGCAACAGCCATTTGTTAACATGGGTTGGCTATGTTGCTTCCAATGTACCAGGAAAAAAGGATATTTAATTATAAATTTAAAAATTCCTTTATGACCTTCTTTTCCATTTTATTTCGTGTGTGTGTGTGTGTGTGTGTGTGTTTATGTTTGCTTTAGTCATCTTAGTGCTGCATGGCAGGACCATGAAACAGGGTAGAGGCTCCCTTTAAATTTAGAGTGAACTTTAGAATGAACTCTTATAAATCCATTTGTCTAATAAGAATGAAATGAGTAGTCTGAATATTTGGACACTTAATTGGGGAAAAAAGTTTGCAATTACATTGAAAATTTACAACAAAGTTATTTTTTGAACTTTAGATGAATAGTTTATTATATTGTTTTCAGAGTTTAAAATAGGAATTACATTTGTCCATGAATAACCTCTACTAAAAGACCCTTCCCAAAAATATAGATAAACTAGATAGGCTTCATCACAATGTTTTGGAAGAATTTTGGGGATTTTAAATCCAAAAAAAATATATACTTACAAAAGTTATTACATCCAGTGATCACAGCAATAAAATGTATGGGCTTAAAAATGTAAAAATATATTACATGTTATGGAAAAACAGGTCTTTAGATTCAAGTGTTACAGTATTACGTCTGTTTTAAATTGTCTTCCTGCAAGAAAAAAGTTTGATGTTAAAACTCGATTCCTTAAGTAAAGTAAAGCTTAATCTCATCTGTAATTGCAAAAAAAAAAAAAAGAAAGAAAATGACTACTTTTCCTTTTCTTTTAAAAACATTATCTTTCCCTTATTTCTTCGAATCTCATCCCTAAACTCTAGTTCTGATTTAGAATATTTCTTTTCCCATTTTATCGCCAGTTTTCATTTGGTTCCTGTAAGTTTTCTCTTTTATTCATGTGTTTATTCTTATTTGTATATCTAACTCATAGGCAACTGCTCTTATAGGTTTGATTTACAGCCTTATCTTTGAGATGTAACCTTATAAAATATGCAATGATGCTCTAAGAATTAGTTTTTAATGTGTATAAATATTACAACACAGTACATTTTGGTTTCGTTGTTGTTGTTGTTTTTGTTTTTTTTTTTAAGTTTTGATAGGCCTTACAGCACAGTATTTACATTCTTTTGATCCTAATAGCTGCATAGTCCATACAGTATATATTACACTTTCATGGTGGACAGACACCTCAGTTGGTTTCAACTGTTGATGAACTTGAATCCACCTTTATTAAGCATCCATTTGTCTGTTCTTTTATTTAAGAATTTCTCTGGAAGTGGGATTGCTGGTCAGTGCTTGTCTGTGACCTAGTCAATTACATTTCTTGCTTTGACTGAATACTGTCAGAGTAACAGAATGTTGGCCCAAGGTCATGCTGCTACCCATAGTGCTCAGAGCCCTTCACCAGCATCCCTGCGGGTTCTTGAGTTGTTTTTCTTTTCTTTTCTTTTCTTTTCAATCTGGGTATAAAGTATATGTCATTGTTGTAGTTTGCATTTGTTTGAGTTACTAAGACATTTGTTTATTTGTTTACTTTGATTTCTCTGTTTTTAGTTGCCTGCTTATGTCCTTTGTCATGTTTTTTTGTTGTTGTTGAGTTTGTATCCTGTGTCTTTTTCATTTGTAAGCGTTAACTTTTATGTTCTGAGTGTCTGCTCTTTTTGAACGTCTAGTGTATCATCCAATATAGAAATCTTTGAAAAAGCAGTCACTCAGTTGTCCCTCTTGAATCTTGTGAAATATATCTGGGATATAAAATTCCATTTTTTAGGAGTAAATTTGAAATTACTCTATATACTTAGTGTACCTCAATATAGAAGCCCTTAATTTTTCTAATTACAATAATTCAAGATCCTTAAATTCATCAGTTTTCTATCCTTTGAGTTGGATCTGAGGTGCTTCTAAGGAGTACTTTGAAAAAAAAAACTTTTCATATTTTTAATATACATTTTTTTCGCTTTATCTTTTTTAATTCAATTTTAATAACTATCTAAAGTTTATCTTTGTATTTGGCATACATGGCATTGAAATTCAGTTTTACATTTTCTTATATGTTAAGGATAGAATACATTTTGTTTCCTAAATGATGCTAAATTATTAATTAGAATTCTGTAGAATACATGGATAAATTAATAGAAAATTTATATTTTCTGCAATGTTAATGTATAACATCCATGAGCTGTTGAGTAATCCTCCATTTTATATTTTTGTTTGGGTATCTTCAGAACTGAGACCAATTAGGTGTAAATTTGACACAATTCAAGGCAGAGTGGTGCGTATTTGTAATCCAAGGGCTCTGGCCAGCTGAGGCAGCAGGATCCCAAGGTGGACACCAGCCTGGCTGGGCAGCTTAGCATCTAAGTGAGCCTCTGCCTCAAAGTAAAAATGAAATTAGGAAAAGGGCTGGAGTTGTAGTTCAGTGCACAGGACCTGGGGTCAGGACCCCAGGATTGGGGGGGGGGGGGGGAGTTAAAAATGGTGACTTAGTTAATAACAAAATTCTCAGGTCATAGGAAGATTAAATCATAGAATTAAATACACTGATTAATCTGTATGTTAAATAAATAGAATTTAAATAATCATATTGGGCTTTTAATATGTATATTTTATATTTCTGTTTCATAATTTTCTTTATATCTACAGTGGCATGTATATAATGGTATATCAATTCAAATATGTTTTTTCACTTTTTGTTTAATTATTGAAACCTGAAAATAGTTTTCATGAAAATAATTCTTGACTAGTACTAGTATTTTTAAACTTTAGGCCAGATTCTTTAGAATAGCTTTGGTATTTTTGTGAGTAAACTTTATGTTAGCATTTATTGATAGCATTGATGAAAAAAATTCATATTTGGGTTTTTAAGTGTGGATATTTTCACAGCAAAGAAGTGACAATTTATTTTTAATTTTGACAGCCCTTCGAAACTCTCGTATCTGTTTTGATAAATACAACTTTGAGAAACAGCTATCTGTAGGAGAAGGGGTCATGGAAGAGAATGTTTTGGTGTTTGAACATGGTAGCATCTTCTGTGTCAGTGCTCTTCAACCAGAGAGTAAGGGCAACACATTTGGAGAAAAAAAAAAAAGTTGCTAGTTTCTTACTTTATTTCTCACACTGAACAAGGCAGAGAGGGAAAAGGACAAAGAGAAGAATGTGCAGAACGGGAAGAGAGGAGTAGAGCCGGAAGACCCAGGGTATGGCATTACATGTCTATCCTACTGTAGGACTTTTTCTGTGTGAGCGATTTGGGAGCGGGTCTAAGGAAGCAAAGGATTCTCCATTTTGGGTGCTGAGACAATTGTAAGCAGTTGAAGAAATTATTTACTTAGCAAGAAAAGACTGTTTGGTATTTTGTGGCGTATACAGTGACCTTCTATTTTTTTGGTCTAGGACAAAATTAGGAAGTGGTCTTTCTTTGTTTTGTCTTATCCTAGCTCTAGAGTAACCTGGCCGCAAGCTAAGACTGTATGTGCGGTAGGAAAACAAGTGGCTGAGTGGAGACAGTCGGACTAGCTCTGGGTACCGAGTGATGCTCCTCCTCTCCTTATCCTTAGGCAATTAAAATTGTTTTAAAAATACATGCTTGATTCGTGATTTCTCTTTTTCTTTTCTAAGGCAATCTTAGAAATTTCAATCATAAAGATGTGACAGATTTCCATTTGGATCAAAACCAGGAAACTTTGTTTTCACATTGCTGATCTGCCACAGTTAACCTTGATGATGACTTTTAATTTCTAAATTGTTGTCTCATTTTCAGCCCTTTTCTCCGCTGCCCATTTTATTGGAAACCACACTGACCTTGCCGCGTAGTTTACAGCGGTTACTATCTCTTTCCCCATAATTACTATTTTTACTAGCATATGTTTGTAATACATAAATAGTTATTTTCAACTTGGAGAATAGGAGCACATACACATTGTGTCTTAAATGTTTTCCTCCAGAATTGTTCTTTTTATTATTGTGTATTTGCAATACATAACAATTACGCTCGACTTGAGAAATTGTTACACGGGCATGTCGCAATTTTATTTTTGCCTCTACTTTGCCCTCCAACCTTCTTGTCTGTCTCCCCTCATCTCCTGATCCCCATCCTTTCTCCACAAAGTCTATCTCTTCTGCCCTACCTTTCTTTCAATATGCTCTTTACATTACTTATAGCTTGAGCTTCTCATAAAAGAGGTAAATACCTCCTAAGATAATGATGCATTCATGATAATTCATGATAACTAAATCTTGGGACCATACTGTATGTACATCAAAAGATGATGAGAATATATATATATATATGTGTGTGTGTGTGTGTGTGTGTGTGTATATATATATATATATATATATATATATATATATATATATATATATATATATATGTACACACACATATATGAATATTACTCTGCCATAAGGCTAAATTTCAGTCATTGGTAGAAAAATGGTAGTATCTTGAGAATGTAATGCTGATCAAAATTATTAATAGTCAGACACAGAAGGTGAAATATCACATGGATTCTCAAATACTATTGTTACCTTCTGACTAGTCTTTTTGTTCCCATTCAATGACTCAAAACTACCTCACTCCAAATCCTTCTGACTCTTGTCAATGAAAAAGCCCCCAGCCTTCCTCCTGTGGCTTGTCACACCAGTTGATTGATCCTCCATTTTTGCTTTCTGATTTCATCTTCTTTCCTTTTCACTTTGCACATATTAATTGATATTTTTTTCTTGCAAAGTATCTGGTTGATTTTTTTGCCCAGTTTCCCTAGAATCACTGGTCTGTGCAGGACTGGCTTCTTCTGTTTTAGGTCCCAGAGGTCACTTGTCTTCTCTTTTTGGGAAACTTCTGTCTGAATCAGCCTCACTCACAACGTCTTGCTTGGTCATCTTATCTGTAGTGCTCACCATTACCTGAAGCTAATTCTTGTATTTTATTGTAGGGATTCTATATCCTTAGCCAGTTCTGCCTTTTAGCTTTGGCTCTCTGTGTGGGGGGACTTGCATATTTTAGTTTTAGTAACTGAATGCCAGATGCCTAATAAAATTTCTGGCAGAAAAAAAGAACAAACAAATATTTTTGTTTAGTGAATGGTCATATTTGAAATGAGTAAATGAGTGAACATGTATTCTTGACACAATATATGCATTTATTATTAACAAGAAAATTACTTATTAATTTATTATTAAATTAAATTAGAAGCACCAAAAAGAAGGGGTCAATTTGATTCTCTGTAAGTATGCCTTAAGATATTCCAAGTAAGTCCTCACTGTAATGTTTTTACCATCTGTGTTCTAAGACTGTGGTTTAGATGGGGTAGCATTATGATATTTTCTTGGTGATTAAATTAATATTTGGGTTCATTTCTCTGGAGTAATTTCAGTGCAAATCTACTTTCATTAGCTAATCCTGCAATCATAGCTGAACTTTAGAGGGGATAAAATGGATGAAAATTAGCCTATCTATTAAAAGTTTCCACAAAGCTATACTTTATTAATTTAATGCACTAGGAGTATTAATGACAAAACACTAATTGTTATAACTATTAAGATATTGAACATTTTATGATTGCCTTCACTATTCTTAAATTTGCTATTGTTGATTTGGTAGTTCAACTTGATAATATTTAAGCTCTTTCAAATTAAGCATATAGTTTTCTATGGATTCCTAATGTGAATCCCTGATTCGTAGTGTGTAAATACTGGTTTCCAATAAAAGATGCCTGCAGTATGAAAATGTCATTTGGGGTGTACAGAAATTCTTGGAGTAGCCAGCGTTGGATTTGAATTTCTGCTGTAATGTGTTAATACTAACTTGATGGATTTGTTGCGCTCCTGAGTCCATTTTCTCATTCACAGACTGGGCACGGGCTTTAGGTTCAGGACTGTGTTCAGAGCACAGAGAAACGATGTACGTAAGTGTAGCCTGGTATGTGGCCACTGCTTAGTGTTGTACAAATAGGAGGTCAGTGCCTTTCTGCTGTTTCCCATCAGAAGCTTAGCGTTCCTTGTATGAAAATTCTGTGTTCTCCAAAAACACATAGCAGAGGTACATGTATATCCATGTTCATAGCAGCACAACTAACAATAGCTAGAATATGGAAGTCACCAAAATACCCATCAACAGACCAGTGGATAAACAACTGTGGTATTTACACAATGGAATGCTATGCATAAGGTCCAACAGCGTGGAGGCTTTTACAGGCAAATGGAAGAAGCTTGAGGACATCACGCTTAGTGAAGTGAGTCAGAAGCAGAAGGTGAAACATCGAATGGTCTCTTTGATATGAGAGACCCAGATCACAAATCTTAAAAAGAAAAACAAAGTGAACCGGAGGGGCAGGGTGGGGAAGGGATAGAGGAGTGGGTAGGGGGAGGGACAAAAGGAGAGTGGGAAAGTCCTTGTCACCTTGACAAGATATGTGTGTGCGCAAAATGCTCAACTTCATTTTAAATCTTAAATTTTGCACTTATGCATATCAATAAAATGAAAAGAAAACAATTTAAGGACATAAAGTGCATTGTATTTAATATTATTTTTATAATCAGTGCTCAGATATTGTAAATTGCAAGGGCATCCACCATGATAATATTGATGACAATAGCAAATATTTATGGAGTGTTTGCCACGTTATTTTAGGCACTTTCTTTAACATGTTGCATGTACTAAGTCATCTAATTTTTATTACAGTGCCAGTGAGACGCTAGCTTATTTCTCCATTTTTAAAGATAAGTAAAATGAGTCATAGTAGTTGTGAAGCACAGGGACCCAGGAAAATCTCAGACCTGAAAGATTTCCCACCTTTAAAAAAAGAAATTATAAATTGTTATCTCAAAACCTTTTTATTCTTCATAAATCCTTTATTCTTCATGTAAAGCCAGTAATTTCCCAAATAAATCTTAGTACATAAAACTTGTATCTAACATCCTCCTAGGTAAAGCCCTCAGTTGCAGAAATCAATGCCTATCTCCATGTGGGTGTGTTGTGGGTGTGTGGGTGTGGCGGGGAGACAGGAGAAGCTCAGGGGTTAGAGGACTTGGATATGTTTGAAGCCATGTCACGGGAGCAGTCGCTGATGCTATGCTTCTTGTTTTCTTCGGTATCAAGAAATTATGATTATTTGGAGACAAAAATACAGAAAACACTGAAAATTTATAATTTTCAACATGTTTACGTGACGAGACAGATTCTTCTTGAAGGGAACTCAGTCGTAGGAAGGGTGTAAAGGTACATTATTCCCAAACAAACCACATATACCTAACTCTTTTAAAAAGCATAATGTTTTACTGATATGTTGTGATGCTTATGAATTCTTTATACACCTTTGGCCTTGTTTAATTTTTTTTCCTTTTTCATATTCATAACTTCTGTGGCTTTGATTAGTTTTTTCAAACTTGAATGAAATCTTTTTGAAGATGTTTTCTTAAAGTTTCTAGCGCAGTAAGTATAGAGTAATTTCAGACTGTGAAGACCTCTGTGGAAACATAAAAACACATGAAGTCTTTGTCGTTCACCTTAAGATAATAGTGTTTTTGGCCTTACATTAAACTATGTATGTGTATCAGCTCTGAGATAAATAATTGCTTTAATTATTTTTAGGCTTTGACTATATTTAATCTGTCTTGATGAAATGTTAGTATATAATGGAAAAAATTTTCCTTCTTAAAATGTTGCATGAGGGTTTTCACTCCTTGTGATGTTTCCTGATGGTGTGATATTATGTCATATTTAGTTGGATTGACACTCAGTCCCAGTTATTTTTTTTTTTTGCCAGCATGGGGTAACCTGGGAAATGTTCTGAAGAGTCAGAGCAAGATTTCTGAAGCTGAAAGCGCCTACAGAAATGCTTTGTACTACCGCAGCAACATGGCCGACATGCTTTATAATTTGTGAGTATATTTTGCTTTCTCTGCTTTGTTTTTTTCAAAAAGGTGAAAAGGGAGTAGCACGGTGGTTGTTCATTAATAATGAGGTGGGTACTCAGATCTATAAAGTACAGCCTTACGGATGATGCTTTACACAGTTGATGCTTTTGTTATTAATAGTGATAGGTCTTATTCTCATGACACAGTCTATATGGAAGGAGTATGTGCCCAATCAGGGCAGTTAATGAATGAAATCAGGGTGCGACTAGTGGTGGCCTTTTCCTCCTCTTCACGGTTCTTGTTCTCAAAGTTGCTGGTAATTATCAACAAAGTTTGGAGAGCAGTATAATTCAGATATCTGCATATGCTGATTACACAAATGGCTAGGGTTAAAATTGAGGTGTGGGGGTTAGTGGGTGCGAAAGGAGAAGGGAAGTAAAATGGTCAAAATGGGATATGTATATGCACAAATTTTGCCTGCTGATTGTTATTATTGTGTATCACAAATATATAGTAATATAATTTTGATAAAAATATTTAAAAGTAAACTGGATTTTGTTCTTTGAAGGGTATATCCTAAAAGGTATCTTGAGTTTTCAGTTGGTAGATGTGGACTAGACTTTTTGCATTTATTAGAATGTAAAAATTCTTTTTTAATGAGGAAGGCATTTTTTATATGTAATAGAAATCAAGTTTAAGCTTGTTTGAACATACAAGACAGTTAACTGGAAATACCCAGGGTTTCCTTGAGGTTGGGACATTTTGATCCAGGTGCTTGAATATGTTTTGGGAATTTGTGTCCATTTTCTGACTCTGGTTTCCTTGGGTTATGCCATTCTCAGTAATGATGGGAAAGAGAACTTCTGTTCTTGTATGCATATCGTATCCTTTCTTTTCTCATTCTTGAATGAAAAGAGAATTTTGTTTAATCTTAGTATGTTTTTATCCAGGAAGAAAATTTTCTTAATAATTCTCATGTTGGTTCTCTTGGATAAAACATTGGGCAGTATAGGAAGGACTGTGAAATATCTCCATGGATAGGTCTTTCAGGGTTCCACTGGAGAAACAGGATTCAGTTCTACACAAATTTTTTTTGCTTGTGTTTAAGGAATGTTGCGTAATATTGATAGTAAAACAAATACATGAGCTTTTTATTTTTAATATGCATTTGTGCTCTGGCTAAATGAATCTTTCATACTGACTAAGCCTAACCACACATGCACATGCACACACACATGCTCATATTCATTCTAGATGTTGAAGGGAAAGCAGACAGGATCAGCTCATTTTAATTTCTTTTTGTAAAATCCCTTTGTCTTTAACTTCTTAGATTTCAACAGTGAGATCCCAGCCTAGTGGATCGTAATGTGAATTCTATCAGCAGGTGTGTTTCCATGGACTCACAGTGTTGAGTTTTTCCTTGGTTAGCTAAGGCCCCTGCCCTTAGAGATACCCTCAGCGCTCTGCTCCATCTCTTCTACCTGCTCTCGGCCATGTTTGGTGCTTCACCATACATGTTAGCATCCTGTTTTCTGAAGTAATTTGAACTTGCATCTTTTTAATTAATGTTCGCAATGCATAACAGTTGCATTTCTTTGGGGAATTAGTATATGAATGTAGCAGTCCTTGATCCTTTTTCATACCTTTAGGTCCCCCCACCCCCTTTAACTCCTTCCCAGTATGCAACAAGTCTGTCGTTTTCTTTCCTCTCATCTCTTCTTTATTTTATTTATTTATTTATTTATGTTTTAAGCTTCTGTTATAAGAGCAAGCACATGATAATTTTTTTCTGACTTCATTTTATGGTGTCAAGCTCATTCCCATTTCAATGCATACAACATGATTCATTCTTTTATGACTGATTAGTGTTCTGTGCAGTTTACATACTACATCTTCCTTTCCTGTTATTCTGTTCGTGGGCGTCTAGGCTGTTTCCAGATCTTAGCTACTGTGTGTTGAACTGTTGTAAACATCGATGTGCCTGCATCACTGTAGTGTGATATCTAACCCTGGAAATAGGCTCAGGAGTACAAAAACTAGCTCAAACAGGTTTTCAGTTTTTAAGTTTTTGTTCAGTGCCCATATTGATTTCATAATGGTGGTACTAGTTTCATTCCAACTAGCAAGTTAAATTCTTTTTCTTCATATTCTTGCTAGCATTTGTTGTTTTCTGTGTTCTAGGTGATGGGTATTCTGACTGGAGTAAGGCAGAACCTCAGAGTTGTATTGATTTCTATTTCCTAAGTGTCTAAAGATGATGGGTTTTTTTTTTTTTTGTATATTGATTGGCTGTTTTCGTATACTTTTCAGAAGTGTTTGTTTAGTTTATTTGCCCACTTTTCGATCAGGTAACTTGTTTTCAGGTTTTTAATATTTTCAAAGATTTTATATATGCTATTTATTACAGTCCGTTCTGTATTATCTTCTCTGTTCCATTGCTGTACATGTCAATTTTTGAGTCAATCCCATGCTATTTTTGTAACTGTAGCTTAGCGATATAACTGTATCTTTTTTATGTAAATGGAAAACCTAGATTCTTCTACCAAAACTCAAAATCTCTTTATCTAAATAGTATCATGTTACCATAGTATTGACCAGTAGTACTTTTATTTCATAAATACTATGACTTTAATGCATTCATGCACACATACACACATGTGTGTGTATGTAGATATAGTTGCATCTGTGTGTATGTATACATATGTGTGTACGTAGATATAGTTGCATCTATGTGTATGTATGTATGTATGTATATATATATATATATATATATATATGCGTGTGTGTGTGTGTGTGTGTGTGTGTGTGTGTGTGTGTGTGTATTGGTATCAGCAACATTTTTGCATCTGAATGTGGTGGCAAAGTGCCTGTGACCTTTTAATACAGAGCATCCATTTCCCATGAACTCTCCATTCTCATACATTTTTAGGAAAGTAAAAGCTGAAAAATCATGAGTTCTTCACTAAACTTGGTTTTCTTATTAACAGACACTGGTTTTAAAAAAATTCCATCTCTTGAGAATGCGTTTTGGGAAGAGATTCCAAGGAAAAGTAAATTTGTTTATCCAGGCTGGCTTTTTACTGTGAGCATAAATGTATTAACTATGGAATTCTGGCCTTGTAGTTTCACATCATTCCCTGAAAATGTTATCTGTGGATACCTGTGAAAGCATACAGATGGAGCTCTCCAAACTGTACCCCAAAATCCTTGATGGAGAAGTGCCTAGAGCCATGATAAGTTTTCTTTTCCACTTGTAGTAGATGGAGTATGTCATTAGTATCACACATAGATACTGCCTGGTTTTACTGAGGTGATAGAGTTTTCAGCCACGTGGATCTATCAGCATAAATGCAGAGACTGAAAATCCACACACACGCACACACACACACACACACACACAGAGAGAGAGAGAGAGAGAGAGAGAGAGAGAGAGAGAGAGAGAGAGAGACAAAAATTGGCAGTGATTTTGAAGTATGGCAGATTTAACTCGGCGTTGACACAATTTCAATTCTCAATAATTTTGTTTCGAACTAAGTGCATTTTTCTGTGCTGTTTTAAATCTTGTATAAAATGCACCAACGTAGATCTTTTATAACCTATGAATATTTTTTGTATCATATGTTCATGGGAGCAAATTCTTTTGTTTCTACTTTCTTACTTAGGTAGGAAAAAGGCCAAGATTTTTTTTAATGGACAGTTTACAAAATATTGAACAAACTAACAGTTTTGTATTTGAAATGAATATGCTTTTTCCATTACATAATTTTGTGATATACAGAGATTACTCCTTGTTCTGTTTCAACTTTTAAAAGGAAAGGAATGTGCTTTGTTTGGTCCTTCTAATAAGCTTAACCTGGTAATAGTCTTTTGTGATAACATGTGAAAATGATTTTTCTACCATTAGTTAGTTATGTTTTTAGTGATGTTTCATAATGCAACCTTGAAACTAATAAACCTATTAATTGGCCTAAAATACTTGTGTTTAGTAAGGATTATTAGAAAGTTTTAGAAATAAGCTTCTGTTAGGTCCTCTACTTGATTTTTGATCAGTAAATACCTTATAGGTATGCTTTTTTTTAAAGATGTATTTGAAGTTCTTAACTGCTTGCTTTGTGAATTTTTGGGAAAATATCATATTAGTAGAAAAATTTATTAGCAAAATAATCTAGAGGCATACAACTTTATTTAACTTTCAAACAATAATCACTAAAATGAGGTACTTTACCACTGGGCAGATGCAATGTAATTCTAGGTTGAGATAAATTAATTTCTATAATTGTATTTTATGTTTTAACTTTAAAAGTATGATTGTCACTTCCAAATGCCTTATCTGATTGTTAGTTATGGTGATAGCAAAGGAGCATTTGAGTGACATAAAATATTATATATAGTATGGAGTGAGGTCAGGATCTATCTGAAATTTAGTGAGATTGACTTATAAGACTGCAAGTACTTGAGTATATTGAGTGTTAACTGAGAGACACATATAAAAGGTTAGTGTTTTAATAATTTTATTTTATTTTATCTTACTCTGGTGCAGTTGTTTGAATTACATCTATATGGCCAACTCCCTTGGTTCTTTACACATTTATTTTTACTTTTGGCATTCAAATAAGGTCTACAAATGAAAAAAAGAAGGCTTATTCAGTCTGTCTCTATTTCACACAAAGATTCAGTAAGTAGTTTTTAAAATCTAAGTTGTAACTTTATATTCATGCAACAATTGTACTTCTTGTCAAATAGTGAAAATAAATGATGGAGAATAAAAAAGTTCTTTCAGTATATATGTTTCAAATGAAAACAAAGTTGATTTAAATAATCTTTATATTGATAAATAGACTGGAAATAAGAGTATGAGAATTACATGTTAATACTTGAGTTACTTAGTTTATTAAACTCATTATATACATATTGATAATATCAGATTATCAGTTGGATTACACACCAGTTCTTAGTTTATTTTTAAGAAGAAAGTATTCTAAATTGTTTAACTTCATTAATCATGCCATTTCAAACCATGTTACAAAGAGCAGGTATATAATGTGAAATATAAAACAAAATTTAATTCTTTAATTATATTGTAGTATACTCTCTTGTATTCTCTCTTTTTCTCTTATCTTCTCTTTCTCTTTTTCTTTTCTTTTGAGACAGGGTCTTGTTCTCTAATCCACTTGATCTTGAAATCCCTATGTGGTCCAGACTTACCTCGAACTAACAGAAATCCTCCTTCCTTAGCCTCCTGAGTGCTGAGATTGTAAGCATGCACCACCATACCTGGCTGATTCTATCCTTAATAGCAGTAAATGCCATGCTGCACAGTTTGTAGTCAGCCATTTTTTTATTTTAAAATTTCCTAAAGTGTAATATCTTACACTAAAAGTTGTTTTAAGGAAAAAAAATTTTACAGATCTGCGTTCTAACATGAGTGTTTCTTTTCTTGTGTAATACATTTTTGAGGTGGGCCTATTGACACAGGCTTGTAATCCCAGCACACATGAAGGCCGAGGCCAGGGACACACAAGTTTCAGCCCAGTCTGGACAACTTAATTAGCTTAGTGAGACTCTTATTTCAAAATCAAAGTAAAACAAAATAGACTGGGGATATAGTTCGATTTTAAGACCTTGGGCTCAATTCCTATTGTCCTCTCAACACAAGTTAATACATACATACACACATACATACATACATACATACATACATACATACATAAAATTTTAAGGATAATGCAGTTGAGCAATTACTACGAGTTTACTCTGTCAAATTCCATAAGTACATAGTTGATTCTCAACCTTTTAATTGTACCACACACCACTGTCTGAAATATAGTTGATTTTTTTTTTTGACAAAGAAAAAGTTGATGACCTTACATTGTCATTACAGCTTTGTCCTGATCTATTCCAAGATACTTGAAAAGGTAATTCAGTGGCTTATTGACTGTTTCAATAGTCATTAGATTTCAGAAAGTAGATAATAAATTTAATGCAGTATGATCAGTTATTGATTGCCATATAATGGAAAGGTCATTTCTGTGGATAATAGAATTTCGCCATCCTAAGTTAGTTGTCCTTTTAGGTCTGGTTGTAAGAATCTTAATAAGCACCCTAGTTGAGAAGCTAGAAAAGGAGGAGGGGGGAAGCCAATAAATTTAAGGCAAGTGAAATAAAATATTGGTGAATTAAAAATTGAAAAACAATGAGCAATGATGCATAAATCTGAGAATGTGCCCTCTGAAAGACCAGCAATTTCTGGCAGCAGAAGAGAAGCATGAGCATTAGGAAAGGCCCAGAGCAAGATATATGGGAGACTGGAATCGTAAAACTGAATATCTATGAAAATTGTAGCATCAGGTACTTTGCTGTGCAATTATAAATGACCAATTACAACTCAAGAAGAGATATGTTTTTTGAGTAAAATACCTTGGAAAAAATTTAAAACAATATTGAAGGATTTTTCAAAAAGAAATCAGATCAAAGCATTTTACAAGCGAATTCTGTCAAATATTCAGTGAAGTGATAATTATCCTCTAATTTCATTCCTTGTGTTTTTATGCACCAAAATTAAGCTGGTGGTAAAAGACCTGACTAAATTTAACACATGCCTGAACAAAGGAATAACAAGCTCCAAAATGAAAACAAAGAACAAAATATGGCCCACAAAAGGCCAGTTTTATTGATGAATATAAATGTAGCAATTTTTATTTAATATTTTGGGTATACTAATATATTAAAGATTAAAATACCACTGCCTGGTGGGATTTAGTCTAATATTTATGGTAGAATATTCAATATTATAATTCAGTTACTCCAACCATTGGAAAATAGATACTCCTACTAAATGACACAGAACAACTAATACTTGGCTTTTATCAGTTAGGACAATGTTTGCATTTGTGATACATTATTCTCTTAATTTCCTTATACCTGCCTCAGGAACCCCAGGAACAGATATTTAGGAACCATTCTACCTTCAGCACAGAGAGCAATACCAGGCTCTTGAGCTATATACTACTTTTATTGATTAATAAAGTAACTGATTAAATTATCAATTAATGAACTAATGAGTTAAACTGTGTATACATTCATTTACAACGTCATGGGTTAGTCAATGAGTTAAGTAATGGATAATAGACTAGTGAATGATCTAAAGAGAGCAAAGTTCTGATTGGTTGATTTCGTGTGTGCAGATGTCATAGTTGCTGATTCCTTCCTCTACATTACGCTGATCTGATCCACCTCTTTCCTAAAATGTGTTACTATCCATTGTCATTTAGCTTATTCTCTGTGTTAATTGTATCCATGGGTATGTGTATCTGAGAAAGCAATCACTGTCCTAGAGCATAAAATAGTAAAATTCCCTCATAGAGACCATGGTTATTATTTATATACTGATGTGGATTAAAATTTCTGGAATATCTTCTAGCAAACTATTGCCAAGGATTGAGTTCTAATCCCCTCCTCCCCAAAAACCCAGGGAATATTTCCTTTATTACAAATATACTGAAACATTTTTTTCAAAGTTGATAAAAGAATCTAGTGGGAACATTACATAACTGCATGAAACAGTCAGGGACATTTCAACAAAACAATTTCCACTACTCCATTCATCAGAAAAGGTATGATAGGAAATCAATCATGGAGCACATGCTTATACTTTGCATTATTATATGTAGGGAGATAGGAAGATAAAGGTTGTTTTTAACTTTTAAAATGTCAATAACCCATTTAAAATCCTACATGAAATGTAAGTGACTCGATAGGTACCTTTTTTTTCCTAAGAAACACATTATTGAAACTCCATTAGTAATTTTCATTTCTGACTTGCAAAGTTACTATAGTATTAGCTAACCCTACATAAAAGATCAATCTTATAAGAATATATGTCTCTTGAGAAGATTTTTGAAAATAATAATTGTGATTACTTGAAATTAAGACATATTGAACATGCTGAGCAATTTCATCAACCAGGTACACATTTGTAAATTTTTAAATATGTTTTAGCATTAAATTGTCCATTCTTGAGTTTTATCCAAGATCTACTCAATTCAAGAAATTTAGCTGTCTGTCTTGTCAAGATGCCAGACATGGATTCCGGCAAGAGAATTACTATATAAGAACCTGGATGTCTGTAGAATGGCAAATAAGAAGTCAGAAATAGTTTTATGAAAAAAACAGAAATAAAATACGTTTAAGTCAAATAAAAAAGAAACATTAAGATGAGACATTTTTCATTTTCATTTTTATAGTATTAAGAATCGTATGTGGCTGCTAAATCTATGAATTATATGAAACATGAAATTGAATATCACAGAACATCTTGCAGTGTTCGGTGGTGTTTAGTAAGTATGTGCAAATATTCTCAGAGCCAGATGGAACTGTTCAGTTAGGTGGTACTAGTTGTGTGGGAATCAGTACTAGAGAGTTCTACTTTAAGAGCAAAAACACAGGAAGCCTAAGGAAGTCTCTGTGTACCTGTATTTTCATGGAATTTTCACAAGTATATTGACAGAGGGACTGTGGACTCACAGTCTAGGCATGTCTGTACAGGAGTCAGAGAAAAATTGCAATGAGAAGATACAGATTATTGTTTCGTAATTATGTAGTTATATGAATTAAAACCTGCTATTAAATGATACATGTGTGTAATATGTATAAGAAACAATGAAAGAAGGACCATGGAGAACACCTGTATTTAAAATGCTTCATAGAGAAAGTACAACTCTAAAGTATGCTCAAGAAGAAGGACAGAAAGCCTGGAAAATGTGGCATCATTGCAGCAGTTGTATATACTATAAGAAGGAAACAATGGTCGCAAGACCACTGCCATAGAGAAACTGGTTGTTTCTGTGTGGTTTGTATGACCCACATAGAAACAGTGGCATCACTCCTGAGCCCAGAAACATGGACATCAGCACTACTGCTGCCTGTCATACTCAGAGAATGTTGTTTTGTCATCACAAAGTTCTGGAATGTTTTAGGTGAATGATTTAATCTCCTGAAATCCACAGGCACAATAACAGGAGAACTGAGATTCATGCCAGAAGCTCCTTAAGAGCTGAGATGTAAATCATCTATGCTTTTATTTGAAGTACTCGCTAATGCTTTTGCTACTTACTTGTTGCTCAACCAAATTCTTTTGAATACAGTTAAGCCAAACAACTTACTTCACACTCACTCATTTTGTGGTAGAGGAACTGCATCTTATAGCTGCGATGCCCAAAGTTGTCTGCTGAAGTACGTCTTGCCCTTCTCAATCCATCTCAGAGTAAAGCCAGGGCAAGTCGAATTCTAGTAGAAATTGAATTCTGACAACTGAGCCAAGAAGGCTGAATTATCCCTTGTACTCAGTTGTAAGATAGGTTTCCTGTTACGTAGGTAGATGATTGCAAAATGACACTAGGTATGTCAAAGATGTGTGTGTGTGTGTGTGTGTGTGTGTGTGTGTGCGCGCGCGCACGTGTGTGTAGACATATTCGTTTTGTATTAACTATGTAGTAGAATGTGTTAGAATGTTTTCATGTTTAAAAAATGATGAAAGGATTTTTTCTGAAATCTCATTAAAAGGCTTTTCATTTTACCATTTTCATCCAAAGCACTGAGTGTAGAATTGAGGACATGTCCTAGAAAGCCCATGAAAGAGGTGCATAAGGACGTTCATAATCACAGCATGTTTTCATGCTTCTTGTTTGGCTTAACTTTAAAACTGATTGAAAGTTGCTTAAATGGCCAGAAGCTTCTTCTTCTTCAGGCTCCTGGAGATATATTCATATGGAAAGTGTGGGCCAATGTGCAACAGAATTTCAAGTAAATTAATTTCAGTTTTCTCAGAAGGAGGTTTTGCATAATGGAAAAAATGTCTTTCTTCTTCTATTCCTGAAGAAAAATGAACAGATGTAAATTTCTTATTTGTGCAGTTTCAATCAGTGCTCTGCAGATTTCCAATTACTTAGACTTAAAAATTATTTTCCAGACACATCAGGAATTATAGTAATAATGTCTCCAACTTCATTTATTTTTCTGTTTTATAAATCTGTGTTTTTGCCCATGAGATGGAAAAATTGCTTAAAGTATAACTGAAGTTTGGGGATATCTGGATATTTAGATGACTATATTCAATAATATATTACCTGATGCTTATTTTTACTTTATGTATGTATGTAAATAGTATTCTAATGATGTGACTAAATTTTATCCAAGAACTCCCTTCTTTCAGTTATTTGCATCAGCGTTGCCCTGATGCAGGTAAGGCTTCCAACTGTACAGACTGCAACGCCTTTGACACTTTATTTTATTTTATTTTATTTTATTTTTTGAGACAGAATCTCACACTATAGCCCAGGCTGGTCCTGAACTCGCTATGGATCCTCCTGCCTCAGCCACCCAAGGGCTGGGGTTACAAGCATGAGCCACCACACTTGGCTTTTTTTGGTGCTGGGGAATCGAACTCAGGGCCTTGCACTTGCAGGGCAAGTGCTCTGCCAACTGTGCCATTCCTCCAGCCCACCTTTGCCACTCTTATACTGTCACACACCTTTACTTTATTCCTTGTCTTCACATTGCATTCACCATATGCCATGAACAAAAAATTTACTCTCTTTAATTGCAAATAATGATTTTAAATATAAGATTATACTTTAATTTGTATGTTGTTTAACTATGAGCTCCATAAAAGCCTTGTCTCTATATATACCCAGGGTGCCTAGAATAACACTTGACACACATTTATTCTTATTAAATATTTGTTGAGTGCATATTTATACACACTGCCCATGATTTAGGTTATACCTGTTCCTTAAATGTTGTATGGGCAAAGAGTGCCATGTGGCTTACTTTAGAAACTTTTCTTCTCTCTCGAGCCCTCCTCATTTATCTGTTTCCCATGCAGACTCTAGTACTGTTGGAGGATGTCCACTTTCCTTCACCCCCTTTTTGTTTGAGACAGGGTCTCACTCTCAAGTCCAGCTGGCCTTAGACTCCCGGCAATTCTTCTGCCTCAGCCCTCTATTGCTGGGGTTACAGGCACACGCCATCCGGTCCAGCTTTATATGATGCTGGGGAATTAAACACAGAGCCTTTCACTGACAAGGCAAGCGCTTTAATCACTGTGCTGTTCCTTTGTCCCTTCATTTTAATTCTCCTTCAGTTGGCCCTCAAGTCGCTCACTTTAGTGGTCGATAAGATCTTACATTAGATTAGGATTTTGTAAACATGGACTCATCTCCCCTGCCAGTATTAAAAAGGTAGTGTAGGGACTCACCCACCAGCCATTTGGAGAAGGAAGGCCAGGTCCTGTCACCTTATTACAGCTGTAGCACGTTACTAGACTCAAATGTGGCAGGCAGACAGGCCCTGTTTTAGGCAGTAGAAACTTTGGGTTAATGGAGTAATCTGGGCTATTTAGAAGTCTCAAGGGAATGAAGAGAGACTGGATTTTAACCTCAGCTCTATTCTTTGATTTTTTTAGGCATGATATTTTTGTTTTGTTTTATTTTGAGACAGGATCTCACTCTGTAGTTTTTGTTATTTGTGTGTGTCTCCTGTGCCTATGCCTATTTTAAGTAAAAATCTTTTTGTAAAACCTCTAAACACCTCTAAATGGTGATCACAAACCTTAGGATGCGCTGTATGTCCATAATCTCCTGAAATTTCGGACAGAGCTTTGTTCAGAGCAGCAGCTGATGGCTTAGAGGGATGAGAATGTTGGCTCGTGTATAGGCTTTGTTCGAAAAAGAGAAAAGTGAAGGGAAATCTTCATGGCTGGGAAGTTTCTCTGTGGCAGTGCTAATGTCTTATAAAACATGAGAAGGGAAGGGAGGAGGAGGGGGAGGGAAAGGGGAGTGTCAGTCATTACCAGTGTTTGTTGGCTTGCTGGGCATTCTACTCTCCAACTTTCTATCATTCCTTCTCCATCTCTCAGCCATTATCGTTTCTCAGAATCAGCTACCAGTTTTCCTCTGCTCTCCCATTACTGGGGTCTGAGAACAATGATTAAATCAATGGCTTGCTCTGCACTTTGCTTAACCTAAGGAACATCTTTTCCCTGCATCAAAATTAAAGAAACAATTACAGCCTTAGAAACATGGTTATAAATGTCTTTTTCATTCTCTTCTTTAAGTATTTTTGGTGAATCTGCTAGTGAACTGTTTCTGTATTTTAAAAAATGATTCCAAGCAAAAATGATAGACCAAGACTTTTGATTTTTAGAACGCATCTTGCTTGTTCATAAGTTCCAAGACTACTTGTATGATCTGACACTTGTTCCTGCAGGGCCACAAGATACATGATACCTTTATCCTTTTTATAATTTATTGCTTCAATAGCAGACTTTCATTAAAACTGCTGTCCAGAGACAAAACAGTTATTTCATTGAATATTTGTGTGTAAAGTGAGTAGGTTCTACTAAATCACTGTGTGCCTGTAGGGTTACCTATAACCCAAGTTACAACCATATCTAAGTGTATCTGTGATGGAATCACGCACTGAAGGTAGGTGTGTGTTTGTATATGTGTGTGTTTGTGTGTGTATTCTGAAGAAATTAAAAATGTTAGGAATTTTTTTCCACTCCCAAATAAGGACTTCCACAATGTATCTGACTATCCTTTAACCAGCATTTGACTTTTTATTTTTTAGATAATTTATCTTGTTTTGTTGGTCATTAAATCTCTAGAGTGGCAATGTCAAAACATACTTCAAATGAAGGAATAAGCAAACAATATAATTTTACTGTATTTTGCTGAGCAGGGCAGGCTTTGGCCTATGCCACATGGTTCACTGCAGTGATTTCATACCATCCACCTGATAAGCATTTCCCCCCCAAAATTATGTAATGATTAGATATTTGTGTTGGGTGTTTCCTGTAAGTAGCAAAGGATGAGAAGCAAAATCTTTATACAAGCTTAAATTAAAACATTAGTGGCTAATGCCTTTGATTTGTGTTACATGCATACTGGTTCTTAATCTTATTTGTTTTAAACTATAGAATTCTTGCAGAGGATGAAAGAATATTGAAAGAAATGTGCTGTTATTCCCTCAGGATCTCCCATATATATTGAAACACTTGAAATCTAAAATATTCCTATGTTGAGAAAGACATGTACAAACAAGGAAAGAAAAGAGACTTTTGTCGACACAAATAATGAAGAACCACTACATATGTGATCCAGAGAGAGGGAAAGAGAGACAGAGACAGAGACGGAGACAGTAAGAGGTTATTAAGAGAATCAGGATGTGTTCCCAGTGAACCCATATGGAATCGTGGAAAGCTAGTTTGGGTTGCAGCCTAATAGCTCTGAATTCGGATCTGCTGTTTAATCTTACCATGTGTTGTCATGGACAAGTTAGTTTCTCTTCCCCATAATTTTGTGTCTTTAAGGAAAAGATAATATTTTCTATTACTAAGTATAAGGATAGAAATATTAGGGAAAAATTGGTATCATAGATCATCCAATATTCTCTTTATGGCTTTCTATTGAATACTTTCTTTAACTAGGGAAATATATTCATACCTACTATTATTTTTGACATGTATAGGAAAATCTAGTCTTAATATATTCAGAAGGCAAGTCTAAAGAAAATTATGCATATATTAATATATAGCGTAGTGTTGTGAGTCCTATATGAATTGCTTAGTCATTCCAATCTTTGGACTGCTGATTTAAAATGGGATGATATTTTTGTGTATTTATTGTGAATTTCATATTATTAAGCCTGGTGTTGCCTGATGTTTGGGTTCAGGAACTTTCAGTATGATTAAGAATAATCAGTCGGAGTTCATCTGTAAGATATAAAGCAAAAAGAGGTTTAATTGAGAAAGTAAAGCTCTCAAGGACAGGTGGAGAGGAGCTCTTGAGAGAGGGTCCTGAGAGAATGAAGGACTAAAGCCCTTTAAAAAGTTTTTCATCCGGTGGTTTCAAGGAGTTTCCTGGGGCCAGAGTTATAGAACAATGCAAGCCCACTAATTACCTTAGAACATCCACAAAGGATCAGGAGCAGGAAGGGTAAGCTGCCTGTCTTAGCCACTCTTCCTTTTTTGTCCATAGAGGGGCTGGGTCCAGACTGGGACCTTGGCTTCACCTTGATTCCACTTCTGCTCCCATGGCCACTAGAATATTCTGTCTTAGTCCTGCCTATCTGTCCTAACCTATTCTCCTATCAGTATGATAGTAATCATAAAAATCTTTTTCAGAACTTGAGTAGAAAGGAACTCATAGAATATAAAGGTTTACTTAACTGTCACTGTCTAAATTCTATCCAGGAGTAGCATCTTTGTAATAAATATTTCATTTTGTTACCACTGGTGTTGCCTGATGTCTGGGTTCAGGAACTCTGAATATGATTAAGAATAATTAGTCATAGTTCATGGAAGATTTATAGGAAGAGGAGATTTATTGAGAAAGTACAGCTCTGGAGGAGAGGTCCAGAGAGAGTCCCCATGAGGGTCCGAGGAGGGTGGAGAACTAGAACCCTTCATAAAGCTTTTACTCTTTCCATTTTAATGCAAAAGCTCCCATGGTGGGGGTTGTAGAACAAAGCAAGCCTACTAACTACATTAGGGTGCTTAGAAGAAGCCCTGAGGGGGAGGATATGCTGCCTGTCTTACTACTTCTACTTTATTGTTCCTTGAGAGGCGGGGCCTTCACTGGGATCTCCACTCCACCTTGTTTCCACTTTTCCCATGGCCGCTGGAACATCCTGTCTTAGTCCTGCCAATCCATCTTACCTACTCTTCTATCAACTTAATTGGGACCTCACAGCCTCTCTTTTAAAAATACGATATTTTATAAGAATACAGTTTTCTTTAGACTATGCAAAAACCTAATAATTTAAAAAGGGATTCTACTAGTTCTTTTTTCTGCCATATTTATATGCTTATTTTACATTTAAAATAGTAAAAAAATAATTTTGGTGACATTCTTTCTGCATCATATTCGATATGTTAGAATGAAAATATCTTGAGGCTGGCATTATTCTATTTTATTTAGATGTCAAAGTCTACACAGAATCCAATTTAGATCTAAGTAGATCTGTATCAAAATAAATATAGCAGAGAGGAGGCTTCACTATTTTTTGAAACCTACTTTGCAGTTATGACACTTAGTATTGACACCTTGAAATAGGTCTCAGCTTTGGGGAGATAGGTAATGGCATCACATATCCTCTTCTGTCTGGCTCATGGCATGTGGTGCTTTTGTGCTCCGTCTTTCTCCCTTCATCTCATTCATGAAATACAAGGGCAAAGTGGAAGAACAGCTTAACAGTTACCCAGGTGGAAAATACTTAACCACGATCAAAGGAGCACATTGAAACATTTTGCTCACAGTACATACAGATACAGCAGTAAGATAACAATGGCTTAAGTATCCATGTAAGTGGTTTTCATAGTGTGCATATTATTATTCTAATAAATGGAAATTATTATTATTTATTTATTTAGAGACAGGATCTAGCTCTGTATGCCAAGATGGTCCTGAATTCACTGTGCAGCCCAGGCTGGCCATGAACTCATGGCACTCCTCTTGCCTCAGCCTATGTATCTAGTGCTGGGTTTACATGTGTGCGCCACCTACCCATTTTTTATCTGTTTTAAATAACAAATTTTGTGCTTTGGATCTGGAGTGTGCCTGAAAGCCTCATGTACTATAGATACTATGTACTATTGGGGCCTGGCTGGAAGGGGCAGTTGTTGTGGATGACCTGGAGGGACATGTGCTGGCTCTGCCCTTCCTCCTTGAAGTGGTTCTGTTTGGCTCAACCGTGGCTCTGGCTCTGGCCCCACCAATGTGATTCTACCATTTTCCAGCTGCTCACCAGTGAATGGACTGTAACTTCCTGAATTTGAGTGCAAAAATAAATCTTTATTCCAGAAAGTTATGAATATCGAGTGGACATCACGGTGTGGAAACATAACTAAGACACGGACACACACACACACACACACACATACACACACACACACAGTTAAGGAGAATTTTTTTTTCTTGGCCATAAGATATAAGGTCTGTTATCCTAAGATAACGTGCAAGCCACAGAAGTGCTAAGTAAGATCAGAATATACAGCATTGTCTTTGGTGTCTGTCATGGAGATGGAATTTTATCACTTGTATCTCACTGAAATCTTTTTTTCTATGATGAAAGTGTACTTTTTTCTCTTTCACCTAGTAATACCTATGAGTGTCTTCTTCCTAGTATTTAGACATTAAGAATACTAATTGATTCTTTAAAAAAATGATACTAATGGCATTACTCCTTTGTGACCACCCTGATGTCTAAGAGCTTAGTTTAATAGTTTCAATTTTGATCGTCCACAACACACTTAAAGTATAAAATGTTAATTAAATATTTTCATTCTATTTTTATACTTGGTAGTTGTATCTTATTTTTATTCCTTCAAACCCGATATTCTGCCTTGCATTCATTCCAGTAAAATTAAAGGGAAATTTCTATACCCAGAGCCATGGTTGGCATTTCATATTATATAATGTTTGTTTATCCGTTTTACTTACTTTTGTGGTGCTGTGGATGGAACCCATGGCCTTTACACTGTACTACATTTTTCACCCATCTTTAAATATTTTTCATTAAGGAATGATCTTGTCAAATTGCTTCTTTGCCCTGGCTGGTTTCAAATGTGTCCTAGTGTCTTAGTACCCCAGGGTCCTGGTATAATAGGCCTGCTCCACCAGACCCAGAGTTGTAATTTGTGTAAAACATAAACAATTTTTATAGCACTTAGTCAGTTGGGAAGAGGTCGGTTGATAATAACTCTAACTAGGTAAAATTTTTGTTACATCTTAACATTAGAGGACCAGCGTTGTACCTCACAGGTTGCCAGTGCAGTTTCATGAAGAAGGCTTAGTTAATCCTGTGCTCCATTTACTTTGTTCTCAACCAGTTTCAGCCCACAACTTCTATCTTAGAGTCTTCAAGAAGACATTTGAAATCAGAGAGGCACTGGACATTTGTGTTTTGATCTCATTGGAGGGTGTTTTGGTCATATGACCAAACCTACTGCACGATTGGTTGTTGTTCTTACAAGTCCAGTGCTTACCACAGCAGTAGTGCACATGGGGGACATGATTTCCCAGCACTTGAGCCCCTCTAAACCTTAGAGTTATAATAACACCATCAAGTAAAGACAACTTACCTTCCAGGAACTTATTAATTTTGTTCATTTCTCTGTATCTGAAAAGGAATATAGAAATTTGATAGGAATTTGAGTCCATTTGTTGCTAATGTAATCATTTGAAAATTTTTCCTGGTATGTATTAACTAAGCTGTGGGAGCACTTGTGTTTTCTTGGTGTACTATGTTAATTATTAATATAATTTCCATCTGAAGACAGCAATTGAATTTTTTCAATACCTAAAACTAAGGATATATTTCAGGTTAAAAAATAATAAGATTAAAATGCACCTGTAATCCCACTTCACAGTTAAATTACATCTCAATATTTTAGTCACTCACCAAACTAGCAAACCTAATTAGGAAATTTAGATTAATGTGGAGTTCAACTACTATTTTAACTAAATTTTATTTGGGTTGAGAATTTTCACAGGCATAAATACTTTAGAAAAAGGATCAGCCTGGGCTATAGAGCAAGACCCTGTCAAAGAAAAAAAAAAACTTAGGAAAATATCAGACATCAAAAATATATAATCTTTTCTTTGGAAAAGGAATAAAAAACCCTTAACTTCAGTGTTAAGGGATAATTAACTCAAAACTCAAAAAGTGCATAACTAAAGATAAATATAGTATTTTTCTTTACAATTAAGCATTAGGGATTATAGAATATTTTAATAAACCATTGTGTATAAACATTGTCTTCTCACTTGTTTTGTAAGAATAGGTGCCTTAAGCCCAGGGAACAGCAAAACCATTACCAGACACTTTAATCCATTCCATAGTCTTAATTTTCAGTCATCTTGGCATTTAATTTTCCCAAATGCTTCCTTCTATAAAGATTATATCATTTGATTTTTATAAAACCTATTATTATTATAATTTTTGGGTTTAAAATGATATTACTTATAATTTTGAGTTTTTTCAAGTGTGGCTGGTCTTTCTGGAATGCTGTTTTCTGCAGTCTGGACTTTATCCTTTGTTTTCTAACTTCTCTGGTAATTTCTGTTAACCTACCACCTTGGGAAGATGCCCCCTTTGTGCATTCTCCAAACAGAATCATGACACTCTATTTCTTTTTTTTTTTTTCTTTTTTTTTTTTTTTTGGAGGTGGGGAGGGGGGCCGAGTTTTTGGTCAGTGTCTCACTAAGTTACTCTGATGCCCTTGAACTTGTCAGTTCTCCTGTATTTTCTTACTTTAACTAAAAGAAATATTTATTTCTTCTCCTTTCTCAACTTGAATTCATCATGACTGTTAAGTTACTGTTGCTCTGAAAGAGTAATCATTTGAGGAAAAGGAGTATGTGGAAAGTAAAACATTTCTTAATTGAACACATAATGCTTTATCCTCTTACACTGCAGATAGATAGCATTGACCCTACCAATTACAGAGATCAGTAGTATATTTTTTATTTTTTCTCCCCAATTTCTTCCCCAAAGGCTTTTTAACTTCACATTGATAGTATGAGCCAATTTCCTTAATCTTAAGGGAACTTTAATCATAAAGGTATACTTATTTCTAATGAAATTCTGGCTTGATGGTGTGTTAAAATATTCATATATACACATATTACATACATATATGTATATGTGTATATATCACACACACAAAGCAAAAGGTATTATTGAAAAAATCAGCATGTAACCAAACCACAGCATCTGTTTAAGCCATAGTAAAACCTTTGGTAAGAATGGTTTATAATCCAGTTCCTCAATTATAGCCAGACTCTGCTATATGTTAAATTTGATTTTATTCATTGTATATTATATTTTATTTTTCTTAACATTTTTTGCCCATGGTTTCTCATCTATGAAAGGGAGCTAGAAATAATAACCTGCCTTCTGAGATTATTGATGAGCAACAAACAAGTTATTATATGACATTTTTTGACACATTGTGAGTTATGGATACTTTACACTGTACTACATTTTTCACCCATCTTTAAATATTTTTCATTAAGGAATGATCTTGTCAAATTGCTTCTTTGCCCTGGCTGGTTTCAAATGTGTCCTAGTGTCTTAGTACCCCAGGGTCCTGGTATAATAGGCCTGCTCCACCAGACCCAGGGTTGTAATTTGTGTAAAACATAAACAATTTTTATAGCACTTAGTCAGTTGGGAAGAGGTCGGTTGAGTGAGTTATGTGAGTTATGGCTACTGTAAAATGAGGATTTTTATCTATCATATCTTCAGTAAAATTTTGTAAGTGCAGAAAATACTAGGAAAGCCTGGTTGAAATAGTGCTAGTGCTCACCAAAATTCAAGCTTAGCTTCCAAAATGGCACTTGATTCCTTTTCAGTCAATCAAGCAAATTGATGTTATACAAAAATTGAGAATTCTACAACAAAAGTATACCTTAGTATGCATACACTTAGAATTGCATAGTTTACCTTTTTTCTTCTATTTTAGGGCTTAGTATCAGAGAAACTGTGCTCTAGCCCTGGCCTTGCTTCCCCTTGACCATAAAAATGCAGAGTTAGTTGATTATTTCTCTGAACTTTTCTTTCATCCTGTGCCACATAGGACTGATAACAATCCTATGTTCTTTCAAGTCCCTGCTGGGGTTGCTTGGACTGGGCGAAGCTCCCTTTGTCCATTCCCAGGCTGGTGTGATGTTGTCCACTGTCCTCTGGTGTAGTGATTTTCCATACCATTTATTCTCTTATTCACCTTCTCCAGTAGATTGTGCAACAGTTGGAGAATGTACCTTTGTCTTGTTCACATCTTAGTGTACACACCAAGATGTAATTTATGCTTCATTAAATCCTTACTCAGAAGTCAGTCACAGGAGCTGTCAGGTTTGGGACTCACTTATTGAAGTTTGTTAGACAGTGTTTAAGTTAACCCTCTAATTCAAAGAGCCATGTTTTCTATAATCCTGGAAACTTCCCTGTTGAATAGCTTTAGGTCAGGAGGACCCTTGGATGACTAAGGCTGGAGGGACAGGATTGTCTGATGTGGTTGCCATGCCATTTGTTATTTTCACCTCTGTGTGTAGGAACTGGAAAGTGACAGGTTATAATTTGTCAGCACTGGGGACCCCATGAGACTGAGTATATCAGTTTCAGGGTCTGTGGGCTTTTGGCCGTTTTCAGAGATCTGTGCCCAGTCCCTGCTTGTTCCTTCCATCTTTAGCCTAATAGCATTTTTGCCTTTTAGAAATTTAATTATGTAGAGACTAATTAGCAGACTATCAAAGTTATTCATGTGACAGTAGAGATAAGAAGGGGTCTCAAGAAGCCTTAAACACATAGCTTAAGGGAGAGAAGGAGCCATGGAAAATAAGAATCAGTGGGCTTTGGAGACTGCAGAAATTGTGATTGTGAAACTAAATGAGGACTAAAGAATGATACTCAGGTTTTCGAGTTTAGCAACTGAAGAGAATGGTGTTGTTAAGTAATTAAGATTTTTTTCTTCTATTTTGTTCATTCTGTTTATAGATTTACTCTTTTTTGATTGAGAGATAGCTTTTTTTCACTTTTTAAATGTGTTGACTTGAAATCCCATGAGTCCTTTGACTGGCGTGGCTCACTCAGCTGTTAAATATGACATAGATGTCGGGGTGAAGGGCATTAGTTGAAGCCAGGATTAAGTGCAATCAGTGCACGGGTACCACGTTTGCGCTCAGTGCCGTAGAGACATGGTGTTGATTGGGTGGAGACAAAGAAACTCCTGTGAAACGTGCTTTAACGTACATGAAGGAGGGAGGCTTGTTTTCCTTCTTCTGCACAGGGTGGGTTACGACTGGAAGAAGATTAGGAGAGATTGGTCTCCAAATAGCCAAGAAAATGCAGAGTCAGGAAAAAGATGAATTAAATAGTCTCACGTGCTCTAGTTAAGTGGGCAGTTCACATAAATCTTCTATTTGAGGCCTTGATAGTTAGGAGAAATCTGATAGTGCACTTACAGAGACATTGTGGTAATAGAGCCTAAATTGGGCTTAGGGGTAAATGGGATTTGAGGCATTAGGTATCTACATCACAGATTACTCATAGAGAAAATGTAACATTGAAGCAGTGAGAACAATTAGCAGTAGTTAAAGAAATGAGCACAATTTGGAGGGGGTATTCACTTCTTTTTTTATGCTAAGAAGTACATGAACATTTTTGTAGTTTTGAGAAAAGAAACCAGTAATGAGGAAAGATATTGAAGAATTTGATTTGTAAGGCAACAGAAAAAAAATAGAATTAAATATCTGAATGGTATTTCTTCTCTGATCCCTTTGGTCTTGTATCATAGGAGAAATGTCTTTTCATCTGAATTGGAAAGAGATGAAGACTTAAATACAGATACAAACTTAAGTTAGCTGAGAGGCGGTATACCAATAAAATTTTAAAGAATGTGATCTGTCTTTGAAAAACACTTGTCCGTTTTACTCACCTTTAGAAACAACTGACCATTTTTACAAACATCGAGACACTGAAGGAAGCTTTTTCTTTCTTCTTGCCCACTAAAAAAATGCATAAAGGGTTTGTGGGGGTTGGTGACGAGGACGGGGAAGGGAAGTAAAAAAGATCAAGGTGTGTTATGCAAATGCACCGATTTTTCAAGCTAATTGTTAGTATTATGTATTGCAAATATATACTAATAAAAGAGTAATAAAAGCAAAAATGCAGCATATCCATTTTATGATCAATTGTTCCTCAAAGTTTTTACACAGTGGTGCATTTATATAATATGAGAGTGATCTTAGGGTATTTTGGGATTCTACAATCAAATCACATACTGTATGATGGTGATATAAGTAAGCATTCATTTTAAAATTATTTTCTTTAAATATTTTTCAAGTGTCCATTGATTAATAGGTTGAGTGTTTTTAAATAATTGTATACATTAATTTTCAATTGCTCTAACAAAATCCCTCAGGCAGGGTGGTCGTGTACAAATGTGAGGGGCTTATTGGGCTCACACTTCTGGGGATTCATGGTCGGAACAGAGGGGCACCGGGGCTGGTTAGTATCCCCTGGCTGCCTTACAGCAGTGTGGATGGCAACAGAATGATGCAATAAGAAATCAGGGTGTGAAGGAGCCAAGGTTGCTCTTTATAATAACACTCTGACAGGAACTCAGTCAACAAGACTAGCATTAATTCTTTTGAAAGGCATTACCCTCATGACCTAACAACCACCCACTAGGTCTCACCTTTCTAAAGTGTCATCACCTTCTGCCACTTCCACCTATTTAAGACCAGCATTCAATACAAGAACACCTGAGGTCTTATATCTGACCACAGCAGTATTCAGCCAACTGCTGTTTTTATCATTACCCTTCTCTTTTCTCAGTCCTCCAATTTGTCACATGATTGAAGATCTCAGCCTCTGCCTAATTGAATCTTCAATTTACAGTAATGATAGCAATGCTCAGACCCCATAGATGAGATGTGGGATATGCGTGTGACATCCTGATGGTGCTTCACAAAAAAGTTAGGACAGGCCAAAAGCCCTTGCTGAGAGATTCTTGATCGTAGTTCAGTTTTCTGGCATCTTATTTCCATAGAAAAATTATAATTGATTTTCATGTAGGTTGTGATGCTAGAGACTGGGATGATTGGACCACTCACTACATGTGGCTACTGCTTAAGAAGCCTCTTGGGGATGTCCATACAGGCTGCAAGTTTGTAGAGAAAGATGTGTTTTCAGACAGTAAACTGATATTTGCACAATGGTCCAAAATTCAAGTTCATCCTTAGCCATATTTAAATAACAGTGTGCACAGCATTCAGTTGTTTTCTTTGTTCCTCTATGGCATCTGATTAAATTCTCCCTCTGTGTTGCTGATCTAGGCTGCATTTTCCCTTTCAGGGAGCCATGGGCAAATAATTCCTGAGCAAAAGCTATTGAAGGGGACATCTCATGTTTCTGTGTGTGTGTGTGTGTGTGTGTGTGTGTGTGTGTGTGTGTGTGTGTGTGATTGCCCCAGACAGGTTTCCCTTGTGAGGTAATGAGAAACTGTGTGTCCGTTTGCCGAGAAGAAATCCATGTGGTTAGGGATTCTAGTGGGAGGTAAGAGACGTCTAGAGGGGGAAAGTTCAGTGATCATAGAAGGTTTTTGGAAATACCCCGTAATGCTTTCTAATGAAGCATAAATGCAACTGATACCGACCTTGTATTTTTCTCTCCTGAGGAATCATTTCCTTCTACTTAGAATTTACTTTTATAGTACCAGGTCAGCATTTTTTATTGCACTGTTAACCATTTTTATTTTGAAATATAAAATGAAAATTTTGGGCTTTATGTATAATAACATGGCCTCGTCTTCATATTTGTTTTCCTCATGCAGAGGGTTACTTCTACAGGAGAACAGCAGGTTTGCTGAGGCCCTCCATTACTACAAATTGGCCATTGGGAGCAGGCCTACCTTGGCTTGTAAGTAGTATTCTAATTTTTATGTTTTTTTATTACATCTTTGTACTTTGCCAAATCATCTTTGTGGTTTAACAGCCTCACTTGGTACTCCTATTTCTAAATACTTGTTACTCAAATGAAGAACTTCTAACAATGAGACCTGTCTCAATTTCATATTTTGATTTCTATTTCTATATAAAATATTGTAAAACCTACGATTTTTAGTCAGCTAGATTTCAAACTCAAAAATATTTGAAGATCTGTGAAGGCAAGGACTATTTCATGTAGTTTTTAACGAGACTTGTAGTTCTTCTTATCATTATTGAACACATCAGGAACTGTTTATTCTTTTTGCTTTTTAAAGAAGAAGCAATCCATAGAAACCAAACTGAACTGAAGATAGTGGTACTTTTCTGCAGCTTATGCTGTTGTTTTCTCACCCTCGTTTCTACTCCCCCCCCCCCCCCCCCTTAGCTGCATATTTAAACACCGGCATTATCCTAATGAACCAAGGAAAGACAGAAGAAGCCCGTCGTACATTCTTAAAATGTTCTGAGATTCCAGATGAAAACCTAAAGGACCCTCATGCACACAAGAGCTCTGTTACCAGCTGCCTGTACAACCTGGGAAAGCTCTACCATGAACAGGGACGCTATGAGGTCAGGAGAAAACCTTCCTTCTTTCTTCCCCTTGTTCCAGATCAGATTTCAGTGTTACCCAACCCACAGATATTTTGCCGGGCCATTAAACTAATATGTGTTCATGTTACAAAGGTTTTTATGATCAAATTGGTTTGAAAAAAAAAATGCAGATAGCAGTTCAATGTAGTTCTTTCCTGTGTGTTTCTCAGAGAAGTTGTAGTGTAAGGTATCAGTATGCAGGGGAGGATATGAAAAAACCATGTGCAGCTGATTCTCAAGTTTTTTTGCTCATCATTGATTTAATTGTGAAAGACAGTTTTTAGAACTGTTTTTCTATATTCAGTGTTTGATTAACTATATATATTGTTTGGACTTTGAGTATTAAGCCAGTGATTTGATACAAATTCCTTTTTCTTAGAGTGGGTGTGCCCAACCTACAGCCAGCTGAATCTCAGGCTTTCATTTTTGTAGGCAAAGCGTTATCTCTTACAGCATATGGAAAGACAGATAGTGAGTTAAATACATTTATTAATTCAATAAAGCTTTCTTTTAAATTTTTTATTGTAATATTAAAGAAAAAAATGAAGACAAAAATTTTATAGGTCTCAGTTGGACATGCCTGCCTTAGATCTTTTAAAAACTGTATAATAAAAGTGTAGTTTTTAATCGAGACAGTGATGTTACAGAACACTGTCCAGGTACTTAGGAGGTGGCCCTGCTTCTTTCTCATTCATGTGATACCTGTCTGTGTGATCCTTCTTGACCGCTTTCTTCTTCAAAATGTCTTCTAGCCAGTTGGCCCCGTATTCTAACAATGTATGAAGACTCCTAAATGAGGATGAAGATGCAATTTTAAAATAATTGCACAGGGGCTAGGGGTATAGCTCAGCAGTTAAAGGGCTTGCCTAGCCAGCTCAAGGTCCTTAGTTCAATTCCCCAGCACCTCATAAGCTGGGCGTGGTGGCACAGGCCTGGGATCTGAGCACTCAGGAAGCTGAAATAGGATTGCTGTGGGTTTGAGGCCAGCGTGAGCTACATAGTGAATTTAGGACTAACCTGGACTACAGAGTTAGTCCCCGTCTCAAAACAAAAAAGCTTAAAACCATAACAAACAAACAAAACTTAAAAAATTAAATGATTGCACTTAACAATTCCGGCATGTCTTAGTAGCTGGAAGTTTTATTTAGATCCAGCTGATTTGCTTGGATTGAAATACCCATAGCATTTCGATGACTAACAAGTAAGTAACTTGGAAGTATAAAAAAATTAAGCTTTTTTATTGACTAATAACTGGATATCTTATGCTAAAAGAGCATTGGTGATATTTGACTTGTTGTTAAACTGTGTTTTTATATGGCATTCTTCACTAGGCTGAACATTTTTATTTGTGAAACTACAGTAGCATGATATCAAAGGACAGCTCAATTATTTTCCTCTAGTGAACCATTTAGAAATAGCAATGGGTAGTTTTAACCAAGGAAAAATGTACTCTTATTTTCAATGAGCATCTCTGAACTTTAATGATGATTTATTTCTTTTTCTTTTTCTTATATTAGGAAGCCCTGACTGTATACAAGGAAGCAATTCAGAAAATGCCAAGGCAGTTTGCCCCACAGAGCTTGTACAACATGATGGGTAAGTAGAATGTTAGTATTTCAATCGATAGTCCAGGGGTTTGTGGGCAAATTAAACCTTATGCTTATGCTAAATAGAATTCTAATAAGTCCTTATTAGTAGTACTTCTGAAGGAACTTTGTGTATACTGTGGTATCACGTTCAAGGTCTGCCACCACGCTAATTATGACATGAGCAAATAAATTTATTAACATATTGATTGCCTACGTATTGCCAGCCTCCAGAATTGCTACACAAAGCTCTCAGAACCACTTAGTTCTTAAGTGTTGGCCATACTCTAGAGAATTAAAAAAAATAAATTATTGAACATATGAGTAACTTTTCAGTTGTATTTAGAGATGAATGAAATACATGTTCATTTCAACAAATGTATCAAATTCATGTTCATTTTAATGTCTTTAAGAAATTTCTCATAAGTAAATTTACAGTGACTTAGACTCACTTACTTCAGTGCATAAAAGAGATAAGACTGAGCCAGCTTGTATCATTTTTATTAATCAGGCCTTGAATCTCAGTAGGTTTTTTGCAAAGTAATATTTTAAAATGAAACAAAACCTCAAAAGACAGTAAAAATGCTATAATTATCTTTTTTCTGTGTTGAATATTTATCTTAATTAACTTATCAGTCAGAAAATGTGTAAATTTAAGACATGGATTTTTCTAAGTGTCAAGACCTGGACATTCTTGTAAATACATATCACCTGTGCTCTGTCCCTGATTGCGTGTAGGAAATTGTTAGTACCACTGTTTGATGGGAGGCACAACCTCAAGCTACGTATTGGGTATGTGACACTCAGTAAAGCATCTGTAATGTAAGATGCCCTTTTTAGTGTCACATAATTGTCTCCAGATAACAGACAAAAGAGATTTTGTTTGTCCTCAAAATAAACATTTATTTTTCCAAAGCCCACATTGCAAACTCAGATCTTCCCTTTTCATATAACTTGGTTTATTTATTTAATATTTCTAGATCTCACTTATGCATGTGAAAGAAATGAACTCAGGGTGTGTGACCTCTAGGATTATATTACACTTCTGAATCTAATGATGTAAGAAAATTGATTGTGTCTGTATGGCTGGTACACACTCCTAGTATCCTAAATCCTTGTAAGTAGAAAAACATACCTGATGCTGGAGAAATAGCATAACGGTTAGAGCACTTGCTTAGCAAGTGCAAGACCCTGAGTTTGATCTCTTAGCCCCACATAAACTGAGTGTGTTTAGGCATGCCTGTACTCTTAGCACTAGGGAAGTAGGGATACAATTGTCATGAGTTCAAGGCCAGCCTGGGCGCCATAGTTAGTTCAGGACCAATTTGGACAAAGCAGTAGACCCTGTCTCAATGAACAAACAACAACAACAATAAAAACACATGCCTGCAAGGATTATTTCTCACATGGCAATAAAATTGGAAATAGTTCAGAGAAAGCATGGGGCACAATGATTTTTTTTTCCAGTAAATAGGAGAAAAATAATTATCATTGAGAAATCAATTCCATGTCTCTGAGAGTCCTCATCCCTAGTTTTTCATTTAAATAGGAATAGTTTAATGTGCATATTAACAAAAGTGAGATTTATATTATTTTACTTTGATATAATTTCTTTGAAGTAAAAATCTAGCTTCATATATTTTTGTCCATAAACTTTGTCCATAAAATGAATTAAAACAGCACCTGTGATATTTTACCATCCTTCAGCACAAATGATATATATATGTGTGTAAAGTATATTCCTATAGTGTGTGAATTTATCAGTGGAATTAAGCTATTTTAATACTAAACAGTTTTTATATAGAAATAGAAGAATTGCTTTTTCTAGATTTACCCAAAGTTGCACAACAATTTCATTTTGTGATTGTATTTCTAATTCTAAGGTTGAGAAGGTCTTCTCCCCAATTATCACACATGGCATCTTTAAAATAGAATAGGACTCAGAGGACCAGACTGCATGCGGTATCTGTATTGTAAATGGAAGGTGGTAATGTTCACTATAGTTAGTGATTTCTGAAAATTCATTCAATTATTTTATGTTAATAAATTGGATTGGAAATTCAGCTGGTACCATGGGGCATCTGGTACCTTGGGACATCTCTCATGGTTACCCAGATGCTAAGTACACACAGGCAGCAAAAGATAAGTGTGTCCCCCGGCTGTTGCTTATTACTTTGTCTTATTTTCCATTATAAAAGGTTCTGAAAAGCACCCTAACAATTTTCTGGAAGAGGGTCCTAATGTAATTGAAAAAAAATCCAGATTTCTCCTATAATTATGGTGGCTGTCTTCTATTTAATTTTATGTGAGGTTCTGTCAACTGATCAGATTTTATAGTTTCGGTTATTTAGGAAACTATAATTTTCTCAGAGAGTGAGTTCACCTCCTAATCAAATGGGTTAAATCCCCTGAGTGTTTGCTTTAACTCCTAATACATTTTGATTAGCCTCCATTTGACAAGGGAAAAAATGGCCTAGGAGATAAGCTGCCCTATCGGTTCATCAGTTTCATTAGCCTGTCAGCATGTGCTGATTATCCTATCAAGTTTATCAACAGCCTTGAATGTGTTTTCTGATTCGCACATTTACATATTATTAGTGCCCTTTAGGGATCAATGATGGATTACAATGACTGGCTACATTTAGCCTGAAAGTATTCATTTTTATCCCGTCTCATTCATTTAGCATTTAAGGGACACTACCCCTAAACACTAGTTTATATAAGTATGTTTATATGTGTGTATGTGTGTGTGTGTGCACACACATATGCACATATACACACAAATGATCTGTTTTGTTCCCATTATATTTTTTCTGTTCTTTGATAGAGAAATAATTATTTTAAAAATGCAATTACATTTGAAAGTTATGACTAGCTTAATAACTAAATTGAATCAATTGGATTAAAGAAAAGAAACCTTCCACCTCTTTGCTCTTTCTCTTCCTGTGGAAATTTGACCAAGAACATCTTATGTGGCTGCGTGCTCCATGCCAGTTCGCCTGTCTTAAATACTAAGGGAGCATGTATTTGCTACTTGTGTAATATTAGGAAACAAGTTTAATTAATGAACTCCAAGCCTAAGTTCTCTGTATTTCAAAGACTATTAATTTCATTGTATTTCAGTCATAAATAAACTTAAAAATTAATTTAAAATGTAGTCTTAGTATTATCCTTGATTCCACAGACTGAGGTATTTGAATAGTACTAATTGGGAAATATTTTCCTTTCCAGAATTAGATGAACTACATACATACAAAAATAACATATATTTAGAAACAATATATAGAAATGTTATTTTTGAATGACTGCTTTTACAAAAACAAAAATTAAAATTTCACCTAAATTTGTGTCTTTAATAAGGTGTGAGAACATGCAAAACATTAAAGGATCAAGTCAGAAAATAAAACTTTTAAAACTTTTCCAGCCAGTAGTGTGACTTTAATTCTATGGGACTCAGTTTCTCCTTGAAACAGGAGGTATGGAGTAATTCAGTGTATCGTGGCCTCTGAAAATCGGCTTGTCTTTTTCTTGCATTATTGTTTTGCATTCCTGGGGAAGCTTTTTAATGACAACCTCAGTTTCCTTGTCCAGCAAATAGCTCTAAGAGCAGTATCTGTTTGAAGGTTGTTTAAAATAAGGAATTTGAAGAATCTTGGCCTCGAGGCACATCCTGATAAATGTTTGATAACATGACCTTCCCTTGTAATTGTCATTTCTTTGGGGCTTTAGGCTAGCTGCAAAAGTGGGTAATTATATTTACTATCAGTTCTTACATTTAGCAATGTAAGTAACAATTTGTCATTGCAGCAGCTGGCCTTGCAGTCACCAAGTTCAGTGGAGATTCTATTTAGTACCATCTTGCCTAAAATTTTCTTTCTGGGTCCATTTCCTCATTTCTCTCAGCATCACAGTCAAAATCACTTTTCTTAGATCAGGAGCTACATTGACCAAAAGTGAAGCCCTGTACTCAGTTAATGCCGACTAACCTAATTCCTTTAATAAAGTGTCTCTCTAAATTAAAATGATCATGTTTAGGGTATTTTCTGCTTTAGCTGCGATGGTATGTTTTCCCTCTAGCATTAATCAAACTTATTCTTTATGCTAACAACCACTATAGCCAGTTACTTCTATTTCCTCTTAAATTTTAGGTATATTTTAGAATTATAGACTATTAGAAGTAGAAAATTAGTATCTTACAAATTATCATAAGGTTATTTCTTTTGCTTTCCAAGCTAAGAAATTAACACCAAAGAAGTGAGTTTATGTCTTTGGTATTACAGTTATTGTCAGGGCCAGATTTGTAGTTCCCTGACGTAGTTCAAACACTTTTTTAAATTTAGACATTCTTGGTTGCTGAAACTGGCATGTTTATTTTCTATATTATGACAACTAATTTTTCTTTACAAATTAAATTGCCTTAGCCATACCCATCTGCAGTTTAATGGTAAAGAATAAGCAGTACACAAAATTGATTTCATCACAAATGCATTAAATATGTAGAATACTAAAAATATAATGTTGGATGACTTTTGAACATAATTTTCTTTTACTTCTGTATGATTTTTGCATTTATTCTAATTCAATATAACTTTTGAATAATTCTAAAAGACTACAGGAAACTAAATTAGGCTGTAACTTTCAATTATTTTTTATCGGTTTGAGCTCTTCCAATCCCAGAGGTCATTTTAAGCCTATTTACTATTTAGATAAAATGAGCTTTCTCATTGCAAAGTAATTGTTGAGTTTAATTATACAAGTGATTTACACCATTTCATCTTGGTCATGTATCTCGAGAACAAAAGGACCTAATCTATAGCACGGAGTAAGAGAGTATTTAAGGCACCATCTTGACAGTGTAGTCTGTAAGAACTGCTTAGAATAACTTCTAGGGACAAGAGGTCATATTGTCATGAAATGTAAATATCTGATAGGGTTCTTGTTTTTATGGAGCTTTTTGGGAGATTTCTTAGTTGGCCCTGAGTTCTTTAGTCCTCTTATTAGTAGGGAAATACCTGTAAATCAAATGGAAAATTCTTTCTCTGACCTTAAGATTATTTTGTGTATACCTATGTAGGCTGTGCCAAATTGACTAAACAAAACAGGAAGAATACAATTTTCATAATTTCTGATGGTATACTGCTAAATCATTTATCTGCTTATATTTTAATACTCTAAAAATGCATGTTCATACTGCATAACATGCATTTATCTTAGGGAGGAAGTTATTACATTCTTTATTCCCAGAGGTATTGCTTGATAGCGACCCATTGCTTTTTATTTTTTTATTTGCCTTTAACTGTATTATATTTAATTCTCTTCTGGTAACTCCATATTTTGTTCACATGAAGTATGATTTTTAGAATGCAGTGAATGTTTAAATTTCAAAAACTTGGAGTAAAAGACACATAACCGTTCATCTTGCTCAAAATGCTCCCCCTTAGTAGTTTAATGCCCCCCCTTACTTTTCTCAAGCAGTTCTGGACGCTCTCCTTCCTGAGTGCCTTTAGTTATACTGACATGGCTGCTGTGATGTCCCCAGTGGGTTCAAAGCAATTACTCTTCATAGCCATTTGGCTTTATAGGAGGGCCCGAAGTTACAGAGTGGCAGATTTCTATTGAATGAAGTGGATGAGGACACACCATAATGCCATAATGTTTTACGGAGCCTGCCCTTCCATTAGATGGAATTCAATATAGCTTTGATCAGACCTCATAATAACACTCACAAAGAGGTCTTCCAGAACTGCTTCAGAAAGTGGAAATACCAGTGGGATGTGTGTGTTTGAAGTGAGGGGGAGTATTCTAAGGGAAGGTGGTACTGTGTCTTTTGCTATACATATATCCACCTTCCTTTTAAGTATCAGCAGCTCTGTAGTGGATATTTCACTTTTTTGTCACTGTATAGCTAATAAATCTTTTATTACATTGGTTCATTATTGAAAAAAAATCCAAACAAGAAGTCTTTCATTTTAACTTTCAGTGCTTTAAAGTATCTCTTTAGTTATGGGAGACTTTTCCAGCTATATTGTTCTAATACAGGGAATGAGGAAGAAAGATTAAGAAGATGATTAATTATGAGAGCAGTTTTTGATGTAAAAATCTTGTACAAATTTTAGAATTGTGGCTTTGAGAAAATTTGTGGTATGAATGTTAAGTGTTATAAATAGCTTGTAATGACTTCTTTAAAAATTAATCCTAAATCTACTTGAGGTGTATACATCAAGCTCTGAGTTGTGTTGATAGAATGAACCTAAAAGAAGTCAATTTCTCTTTCAGCTTTTTGTGTAGTGTGTGTCTTATCTGAATGATTTGTTTTTGTTCAATTATTCTGTATGTGTACATGTGTGTGGGACCTTACAGTGTTTCAGAATATATTTAGAATAAGGATATCCAGACTAATTTTTGCACAATATATTGCATACTTAATATTTCTTCTTTGAATAGTTCCATTGATTTCCTGGACATGCTGATTGTGAGAGAGATTGAATAACTGTGTGAAATTTGAACTTCACTCTTTAAAGTGAGGAAGTATTAAAACTCCAGTAGTGTTAAGTTGCTTGTACCACCTGCTTCCTCTGTTTTGAATACTGGTTGTTTTTCTATATTAGCTCCCATTGGCACTATTAAATTAATGAGTCCATTCAACAGATATAAGTATTACTGTATGATTAGATTAACTATTAGTGTAAATAAGTTCTTAAAGAATATTAACTTCAGTTTTTAGATAAGTCCACTCATTTCTATTTATTGCATCATCGGAAAAACCAAGACCAGGAGATTAGTGTTGTAAATGTTGAGTTCATCAGCGGAGCAAAACAAAACTTTAGAGCTGAAACATTTTAGAAACCTGCTTTGTAAGATGAGTAGCCAACAAGAAAGGTCAATCTTGAACTGTTGGCTGTATCTCAAAAAGAATGAATATATTACATTTATGAACAAAAGACTATCAATTTTTCTCCTAAAGGTTCAGTTCTCATTGTAAAACTGAAGTAGTTTAATTTCTTTCTTTTAAACCATACTTTACATAAAATCTACATTATGTGATACAGTTTCAGATCTTAATTTACTAGGCATTAGACTGTACACTACAAAGAGCAGTGTGCAGTTCAGCTGCATTAAATAAGTAATATATTTTGTTTAAAGTTTCAATTAAATGCTTGGCCAGAAGATATATGGTCCCTGTGGGGAGTTTGAATACTCAAATGCCAGTAGTAGGGTAGCTTGAGGATCATGCTTGGGTCTCGGTGTCACTGGGTTTCCTGGAAATACGATATGAGACGGTTGATTGTATTTCATTGCTATTAAAACCACAAAAGCCCACCTGTTACATTAATTCATACTTTTTCCAGTTTTCTAGAGAAGCAAAAGATTGAAGCTTAAACGCTTCATTTTTGAGTTGGATTATAAGGAAATGAATATATTCATATTAATACCTAATTAGACCATTCTTATTCTCTGATTTCCAAATCACCTGCTTTCTTGAGACTTCGATAGAAAAAAATGACCAAAATGTATATAATTTCTCTCTTTTTCCGGGTAGTAACTATTGAATACATCTTTTGTTTTATAGCAAATACTAATTCGATTGTATATATTATAGAATAATTAGGTAATGTTATTTTTTACCTGGGAAATGCTTTCATTGGGTTGCAAAATCTGGCTTACTAAGTAGTGTCCACTTTGATGTCACATAAATGGATATAGTCATGTCAAAGAAGAAAATTATATGTGAAGGATGAAATCTTGAAGAATCTAGAAGTCTTTGTTGCACACATTTAAAATAGGTAGCTGTAGTAGCAGAAAGAAATGTGTAGTGCCTTTCCTCACTCATCATGATGGTCACCACTTACATCTCTATAAAAGCGGAATTATTAAGAGAGAAGCACAACAAATTCCTTTCATCTGAGTTTTATGTGACTGGGAACATTGAGAAACAAAGATCCAATGTTCCAGGGAAAATTGGTTTTATGCTTTCATTTAAGAAAACATGACCAACAGTATATAGATGTATTTTGGCATAAGGGTTTGATCCATTGGAAACAGAGTTAACAGCCTGAGAGGAAATTCTAGCCTGTCATCTGTTCAGTGTCTTCTTGGTGTCTCTGTAGCATTCCTTTTTATTCCCAGATAGGAGACAAGATCTCCTTGGAGCAAGTCAGGGTCTTTAAGAAAGAAGGGAGAAAGGAGAGCCTTTTAAGCTTTTTTTATTTCCTTTTTATTTTGCAGTCATTTAACTCTTTACATCAAGTTGTATTACAATTCTTTCCCCACATTTTTAAGTGTGTTTGTGATACACAACGATGGCATTAAACTTCAAACTTCTGCATCAACTCACATTTTGACCCCCTTACCTCCCTCCACCTCATCTCTCCTGGCTCCCAAGGTCTCACCCAGTGGACTCTGTCCTTTTTTAAAAGTTCTTTGAGACAGAGTCTCGCAAAGTTGATAAATTACCCAGTCTGGCCTTGAGCTTCTGAACTTTCTTCAGCCTCCCAGAGTGCTTAGGTTATAGGTGTAGGCTACAATGTGTAACTTAGAAAAGCCATTCTAGATCTTTTGGTTTGCTGACTTCTGGGAGAGAGAAGAGTTCTAGTTTTATGACTCATCTTAAGAAGTAAGAATTCTAGTTTCTATGATTGGCTTTGGGAAAAGACTGAAGAGCAGTGGATGCAGGATCTCTATAGCAGATAATAAAACACCTTACATACAGATTTCTCCCAGTACCTTTCAGCCCATGTACTCAGCATGCTAGATGTTCTGAGCTTCAACATGATTAACAGAAACTAAGTTTAAAGTTAAACACATTGCTGATTCTGTATGGTGTACTTTGAGTATATTTGTGTTTTTCCTAATACTTGAAAACGTTGTTTTCTGCATAAAAATTCTCATTAGGCTTTCCAAGCATGCTGCTATTTAGTTTTAATTTTATCTACATTGATAGAAACCATTGCCTTATTCAAAAGGAATGAAGAATGAAAATACAGCATGCAGTATTTTGTTCCAGAATGCAAGTTGTTTTTGCCAACATGTTAATTATGGAAATGGGATTTTGTGGGTTGCCATAAAATCTTATCCTCAAGTATTCATAAGAAATAGAATGATTTTTAAATTTCTGGATTGCCTTAGCAATTAACAGTAATATAACAATTTATACTATATAATCAATTATAGATTATTTATCACAGAGATACATTACTCAATTCAGGAATATATATGTTACATCATCTTTAAAAGATTTATGTAAAACTGAGAAACTCCCCCTCTTATTCTTCTTACTCATTGGAGAGTCCTTTTTCAGTTTCCCACAACTATGTTGTCCTATTACTCTGGCTGTCATTAAGTTCGTTAATTTTTTCCAGGCTAGTAGAAGGTGTACCTATTCTGCTATTTCTTTATTTGGCATAAAATTTGGATGTTTTTAGTATTCCCTAAATATATCAGTAATATTAGGCCATTTTATTTACTTTATTGACTTTCTGAAGGGGACAGTATAATATTTTGTAAAATGAGACTCTTACCTCGCTGAACAGGTACATGAACACACACACACACACACACACACACACACACACACACACACACACACACACACGTGCACACAGTCTTATTCACTACCCCAATTTTTGGAATATGCTGAACATTTAATAGGATTGGCTTTAATATCTGTGGATTTATTATTTTAGAGATTTATTTACTTGTAGATATAAGGAAAATTGATTAGCCTGGAAAACACAGTCGTCACTTGCAAGTAGAGAAATATTGACACAAGCTCCTGGCCACTTTCCTACTTAAAATTTGATGGCACATTAGATGTTTCTTATACATAATCTTCCACTAGAAATTAAGAACACCTTTAACATTCACTGAAGTCAAATGCATTTCTTGATGCTTCGTGTTTTTACCTAGTGAAATACTAATTTAATTTTATCCCTGTACTTCCTTTGTTTGGTTTAAACTGCTTTAGGTTACAGAAGATTTTCCTTAATTTAAATGCTCGAGAGCATAGTTGAATTGCATGACAAATTTCTGTGTACACTGCTCAACATAAGACTAGGAAATACTTCATTTTATTCCTAATCACTTTGTTGCAACGGAAGTGGTAATTGCTGACAGATAGTAATCAATTTCTCTCATCACGTTGGTAATTTTTTCTTTGTTGTTTTCTTACCCTGCCTAATAGCCATTAAATATTTCTGGTCAGAAACCATTATCCAGGCAACTGAACTATGTTAATTTCATAAGAATAAAGTAAAATAAGTTGAAAATACAAGAGATTGATAAAATCTGGTATCTAAGAGTCATAGTAACTTTGTGGCATAAATAAATTAAAAACCAAAGCTTGACTCCCCCGTGTTTCTATGTTAATGTGAAAAGTGGGAGTTAAAATCTGAGCAAGTTAAACTCATGATATAATTTGCCCTGATCTCATGTTTGTTTGACTAGAAAAAAGGGTTTACTTGGAGATTTCTCTTCGGTAGAGTACCGAGTAAAAATGTAGTATCTTTTAAATTTTTGTTGGTACATATTGTGTTATTTATCTGATATTAATTTAGTGCTATTTGGACCTAGAGGATTCTTTCTGTGCCTAGATTGAAAGATAGATGAAAAGATGAAAGACTGTATATCTGGGCTCCATACATATCATATCTCCTTATGGTCAGAAGATTATAATTGCTGAAGTAGGTCCTATAGGAGCGTGCTTAGAGGGTGGGGCAATTTGAATAAGTGAAAAAAAAAAAAAGAATGCTAGCTTGATGTCACCTTCACTAGTCTGAGAAACATCCAGGTTCATAGAACACACTTCTGGGTGTTTCTGAATGGCCTGTGATCATAGTGGCATGATCTGGGGTCTGTGTATGGTCCCTGGCTATCACTTCTCTTATTCTTTGTTACCTGGCTGCCATGAGGTGATCAGCTTTGCCTGCCACACCCATCTGCCTTGATGGTTCTGCTTTTGAGAGCCAGCTGACCATGGGTGGAAATCTCTAAAACTGGGAGCCAAAAATAAACCTCTTCTGTGTGTGTGTGTGTGTGTGTGTGTGTGTGGTGCTGAGGATGGAGTCCACTCTTCCTCTTTTAGGTTGTTGCTGTTGGATGTTTTGTTTAAGCTGAATACTTTCTGTGGTGGTTGTTTGGAGAGAGAGCCTCCTGCCATCTGGCACGCCCTTTGGTCTAGTCCAGGCGGAACTGCATTTGGCCATGTTGGGCCTCAGCCTCTCACTCTGGTGGTGTTTGCATGGGCCAGTGTGCCTGCTTCTGAGCATTTATCTCCATCTTGTGAAAGTTCTGTTTTGATCAAATTGATTCATATTCTTTAATGCAGTAACACAGTAAGCATCCCCCCCAAAAAAAATGTCAGAAACTTGAAGAAGGATTCTAAAGTGTATCTGGTAAAGTTAACAGGAAATGAAGCTGTGAATGAGATAAAGGGTGGAGACTCGCTCCACTTAATATCAGAAGGTTTGACTGGATAATGATTGGAATAAAGCTGTGCTAGCAGAAGACCAGCAAGCCTGACAAAGAAGATGCAGTGGAGAATTTAGGAACAGGTCAAAGCTGAAAACAGTGTTTTTAGATAATAAGCATGGAACAGTATAGAGAAGGAAAGGATATTCTTTTACAATACGATTGTGGTAGTTAAATATTTATATAAGAATACAATTAGAAACTTTCTTTTATATGGCAAAATATATTTCATATGGAATAGGTAGCTAATTTGAAATAGTAAAATTATGTAATTGTAAGAGAAATGCATATCCCTATGTGATAGAGAATACTTTTTGGTATAAAAGATAGGCCAAGAGTCCAGTTATTTACTTACTTTATGGTTATAATGAGAAATATTTTATGAAAAAGATAAAGACAAAATAAATTAATAGCCAAAATAACTATATTAAATAAATGACAGTATAGAGTAATTTAAATTAACAAAAAAAAAAGAAGACTGATCTTGAATGAGAAAGCTAAATTTAGGGAAAACAGACATAGTTTTATTTAAAAGAAACGTAAAGCATTTAGAACAATCAAAATGTTTTACTATGTAATTGCTTTCTAAGAAATGTAAACTCAGCTATTAGAAAATATCACAAATTTGTCAATGACCATGGGCAATATAATTCACATTTACAAAATTATGGTCATTCGTACTTTATACAGTGACCAGATATAATTAGCAGTTTTTACTTTGTAAATTACCAAGAGAAACCCTATCAAATAACCTTATTTCTAAATCAATACATCTGTTTAATGCAAAATAAGAATTGAAACCAGTGATCAGAGCTGGGGATACAGCACCTGTTGCCCTGGGTGTGATTCTAATCAATGCATCTACAAATTATCTAGTACTGTTTGGCTATGTAATTAATCATTTAGTATTGCATCACAGTGGTAAATAACTTAGTTAGATGAAATAAGCCAAGTTAATCATCCATTTAATTAAAATATACTTACTTTAAGATTTTGTAGGAAAATTAGTTCCTAACAGATGAACTATAACAAACCAATACAGGAAAACCTGTTGTAACAACCTTGAATATTGCTGTAACTATTTGCTAAAACAAGTCAGCAAATTTAAAACAGTTCTGAAATAACATGATTATGTACACAAAACAAGCATTTCTTAAAAATGTTATGAACAGCTTGGTGATCAACCAGTTAGCTAATCCTTGAACTTGAGAGATGAAAAGCTGGTAGATGGAATGGAATGCCTTTATTTATATACTTATTGCTGTCATTATTATTATTATTATTATTATTATTATTATTATTATTATTATTTTGAGACAAGGTCTCCCTCTGTAGTGCAGGCTGGTCCTGCACTCACTGTGTAGCCCAGGCTGGCCTGAACTCATGGCAGTCCTCTTGCCTCAGCCTCCCAAGTGCTGGTATTACAGGTGTGCACCATCACATGAGGCTCATGTGGTGCTGGGGCCTGGGCTTAGTAGGCAAGCACCCTAACCACTGTGCTATGGCTCCAGACCTGGAATATCTTTATTTTCTAGGCAGTATGCCTTAAGTTAAGCAGTATTCACAATGAGATGCTTTCACTGAAGGCAGCAAGGAGCCTGTTAGAATCACACAGGGGCATTTTAGAACCCCCATTATTTTTTTGAAGTCCATATTAGTAATATTGAGTTGTGAGGTTCATTTTGGGAAACTGGTACCTGCATTTAACGCATCTTAGTCATTGTCCTGATACTTTTCTTTTTCCTCCTCCTTTCCATTGATTTCCTTCCTGTCTTCTCATAAGAAAAAATATGATATTGAACTTGTTGAATGTGGCTTATTTCACTACACATGAGGGTTATTCGTTTTGCTTCCTTTTTAAAATTTTACTCTTTTGACTTACAACATGACGTACTAATCATTAATGCCACTGGGTTTTTTTGTGATTCCATGCTTCATATGGCTGAATATTTTCTGTATGTTATATTTTTCATTGATTTTGTTCACCCAACCCACATTGAGGCTATTTTTATAGCTTAGTTATTTTGAATTGCACCATAGTTCATATGGGTCTGCAGGTGTCACTCTAGTAAGTGGACTTCAGGGCTGGATCAAATGATATATCTCTGTTTAGTTTTTTGAGGAATATTTCTACTGATTTCCATAGTGTTTGTGCTAATTTGCAATCTTAGCAACAGTGTAGGAGAGCTTATTTCTCTCCTGAATCCTTGCCAGAATTCATTAGTCCATTATGTTTTTTTGTATTCTTGATGATAGCCATTCTCACTTGTGTCAGATAAATCTCAAAGTAGTTTTGGTTTGTGTTTCTCTAATGAAGAAATTCCTTTCTTCATGTACCAGGTTTTTTAAAAAAGGGCTGAATCCTTCTTGACAATTTTTATAGTTCCTTGGGTCATAGCTGATATATGCAATTCAGTGTTATCCACATCTGTCACTCAGGTAACACTGTGTCAACATCATAATTTGGCTCAACCGTCTGTATTACTGTCTAATATCTTTTCATTCAAAATGATAAAGTGTTTAAAAATCAACATTTCTGACACAAATTTCTAAGTTTTATTTACTGATTTGATTAATTGAGACAGAGTCTTGCTCTGTAGTCCAAGCTGGCCCTTAAAGTCACTATGTAGCTCAGGCTGGCCTGGAAGTCCTAGCAATCCCTCCATCTCAGCCTCTTTAGTGCTGTGATTACAGGCATGAGCCACCACACTGGGCTTATATCGTGCTAGGGAACTGAACTCTGGGCCTTGCACTTGCTAGACAAGTGTTCTAACTTCTGTGCTGTTCTTCCAGCACCACATTATTTTTTAAGTAATTCTTGTTTTGTCATGCACACTTAAAATCGACTGTGAGAGATACTGAGAGATTTCTTAGCCACTAGATTTTTAGGAGCATGAAGGCAATAGTAAATTATAACTTACTGTTATCTTTGTGTTTATCATGTATCTCATGCTCACTAACCTAAATTTATAGACAAGGTATCAAGAATTTGTAAAAGGCATTTAGCATCTTCAAAGGAGCTGAAGAAGTGATGATCAGTTTTGATACAGGTGGCCATGAAGTGTTTCTTTTTAAAAAAAAATAGTGAATCTATAGAGTCTTAATAATATGTTCCATTACATGACCTATTCTATATCTTCAAGCTGGAGCTGCCCAGTAATTTGAAACATAAGAATCCATGTGCTCTAGACTATTACATCATCAATAACTCAACATTTGTTTCCTTGAGGAGTTAGCCTTTGCCCGGGTTATTTAGACCTGGGGCTTTTTAGGGAGGACGGATAACATTATTTGTTCTGCATTTGAAACTGGTTTATATCTGCCTGAACCAAGCCTAGAGACATCCAAATCCCTTTTGTCTGTGAGTGAATTGGAAATAAATCTGGGTGATGAACCTGATCGCTACATCATTGCACAGCAAATCTTCTCATTTTTATGAAAGTGCCTCTATTATGTCATTTTTGCAGAATGAGAAGGAAAAATAGCCATCATTGCTTCTTTCCTCCTGGGTACTATAAATATTTTTTTTTCTAAGTTAAGAAAAAATTACAGTACCAGAGAAGATGACTTAACCCTCATTCCACCACTCTTTTCTGACCAAGAATCTTTACTTTATTGAATTCACTGAGCTTTTTTCCCTACCCATTGCCATTGCTTTTATGAATATTTATGATTTTTATTTTACCATCAAGCTTGAAGGATTCTATGTATATCACTGTCTCCGAAGCATTAATGTCCTGGTAGCACTTTTTCAGATTTGTTTTTCTTTTTGTCCTTATTTTGGATAATGTGTTGGTAGAATGGGGCAGTGCAAAAAGCCCAAGAAAACACTAATATGAACCTTGAATTTGCCATTTGCTTGTTTTATTTTTATTTCTTAAGCAACGTGGTTAAACTGAGTAAGCCTCAGTTAACTCAGTCGTACAACTGGACAGTGTTAATTAGGGTGTGTTAATGATATAAAGATACTATACTTAAGAAGATACTTAATAATAAAGTTCATGGAATACAAAAATGACTTTAGAGCTATTCAAACCTTTTGGTATAGGATGATTGTTACACTTTGGAACTGGGATGTCCCCAAAAAGCCTCATTTTTTGGAAGGTTATTTAATAATGGAGGTTAACCTGTGTGTGTGTGTGTGTGTGTGTGTGTGTGTGTGTGTGTGTGTGTGTACACGCTTTTAAGAGGTAGGGCCTTCCCAGAAGGGTCAAGTCACCTAAGCATGCCCTGGGAGGATACCCCTCTTTCTTTCGTTCTACCTAACACTGACTCTGCTTCCTGTTGCAAAGGAGCAAACAGCTTTTCTCCAGCCAGGCCATCTGCTGTGTCCTTCTCTGACTGCAGGCTGCCGTGAATGATTGAGACCTTCTGGGCCTATGAACTAAAATAAACCTTTCCTTCCTTAAGATGTGGGTGTTGGGTATTGTGTCCCCGCATCCAGGAAGTAACCAAGATAATAAACATGTTTGTACAAGTCACTCACCATTCCTGAGACGCCTTCTTCCATAAAATGGAAAGCTTCTACCTACCATGCCAGTGTCAGCAATACAGCATGTACCTACCTGTCTTTGTGTGTATTGGTTGTTGCTGATCTAGTTACCTTTTAATCATACAATTTATCAATGACCATTTTCTTGTGTTTTGCATTTTGCATCTTTTCTTTATTACCACTTTTATAGAGTTGTTGTGTTAGAACCAAAGGGCACTGTGTGTGGCCCGTATTTTTCCTCAAGAATTAAATACTGTATGTACATAAAACATTTTTAAAGGTCAGCCTTGGGTTATTGTTGTTCGTCCTTTTTCCTTTAATTCAGAAGGTAAGTGCAGAGGCAATGTGAAATGAACCCACTGGCCAATATATTGCTGCTAGAAAATAATGCTCTGTGAGTGAGAGAATGTAATTTTCACCTGAGCTTGAGAGTTAGCACGTTTGTGATTATTTGCTACGTGCTGGTTGAAACAATATGTGAGGTCAGGCAGTCCGGGTTTCAGTTGCTGCTTCACCACATTGTGCATTTGTGAGTTTTTGTTGCTTAGTCATTGTCTTCTCATTTCTTAATCTGAAAGGTCCAGGCAGTGGCACTTCCTAATAACCAATGAGACACTAATGCAAAGCTACTAATATAGAAGGTGAAAATAGATTTCATCGTGCAAATATGCTGAGAATCATTGTTTTAGTGATTGGGTGTTACAATTCATTGTGAGGCTAAGGGAGAGAAAATTCTAATGTGCCCAGATGTAAAGAGTAAGCATAAAGAAATAGTTTGCTTCTCCTAAGAAAATGTATTTACATTTATTTGGAAATACTTGTTCATCATGACCATTCCCCCAAAGTCTGACAGTCTATATCAGTTTTTACGTAGATAACATTAATAAAATAAAAATAAAATATTATAGAAACATGAAAATTGTATGGACATTTAGAAATGAATATCCATCATTCTAGTATCTAAAGACATTAATTTCTTCTGGTCTTTCAGCTTTGCTTCAGAATTTCTTGCATCTTCCTAAAAGTGTTTTAATCCAGTCAGTTTCTAAAATGCAAACATGTTTTACTTTATACGAGAAAAAGTATTCTCTAGCTATCATTCTTATGTTAATTTAGTTTAAGAGCTGTTCTTAAAACTAGTAACACGTAGACATATTTGAGTAAGTACATAATTTTTGTATATATTATATAAAATTTTCACCACTATCTTTATACCAACCAGCCAAACAAATTCATTCAAAAGATCAGTAGACTCAGTGAATGCAGTTCACCAGACATATTTATATTACCTGAGCTAAGCTAAGAAATACAATAGTTTTTATGCAGAACCAGTATGTGTAGTATGTTTTGGAAAAGACTCTAACCTTCTGAATGGAAAATACTCCACAATTCTATCCATAAAATAATGTAAATGACCAGTCTGCTCTCTAATCCAGAAACTGAATAATAGCATCTACATTTGTAGTACTTACGAAACTACAGTATTTAACATAAATATCCAGGTTATGTTAAAATACATTCTACCTGTTGACTTCTTTCATACTGTGATGAAAGGGAGAGAGGCTCATAACAAGCAGCAGCCATCATGTTTTCAGCTTCATTTGAGTTTTGCTGGGTTCTTGGTGAAATGCTTGATCTCTATAGCTTGCATAAATCTTTGTAAGTTGAAAGTGCTGACTAATGGCTTAGAGGTCCAAATTAGCTTTGGGTACTACCAAATCTAAGCACCTTTAATAACTCTCAGATATTCATTGCATTTTTCCAAATGAAGCTAGCAAATTTTGTTTACTTAATAACATGTAAAGTGCAAATTATTTTTTAAAATCTTGCAATTTTTTATACAAAAAATAATTTCATCTCTCCCAATTAATCTTAGTTTTTCAACAAGTTTGTGTGGCGTTGGAAGATAGGATGCTATGTTTCTTTCATGTAGTTCCTGCTTGAGGCTCTCCACTCAGGTGTTACTCAATAAATACTTGGATTTCAAAAAAAATATTGAATATGAATAAAAAATAAGTAATTGTCCAAAAGAAAGAATCAACTTATCCCTGAGACAGCAAAGAGTGACAAAAGGCCTACTACCTTTAAGAATCAAATGTTGCTAGGTTATAATCAAAGCCCTTCTGCCTGCCAAAAGTTTCTCACTAACTACTTTGCTTTATTTTCAACCTTTTTGGTAGTGAGCTGATAAAATGATTGAAAGCACTTGCCACAGTATCTGAAATTCTGTGGAATATAATCATGCTATTGTAAGTGCTGATGAAAAGCAGTGACCTCGGTTCTTTTGGCAGAGATTTTATTATCAAATTCAATTGATTTTGACTACTATGTAACACAAAAATTGTACATGTTTGTGCTATTATGTGATGTTTTGGTGCATATATGTATTGTGTAATGCTTTTAAAGGTACAGTACATTTATCTGTTGTCACTGTGTTGTGCAGTAGCTCACCAGAGCTCACAGCCTCAGTTGTATCATCACATTTTTTTTTTTCCCCAGGTGAGGCGTATATGAGATTAAGCAGACTCCCTGAGGCAGAGCACTGGTATATGGAGTCACTGAGATCCAAGACTGACCACATCCCTGCTCACCTCACATATGGAAAGCTGCTTGCTCTAACCGTGAGTACCTGCCTTCCTTCCTCTTGGGAAATGAATTGTCTCTGTGCAGACTGGGACAGCTAAAGTTTGTGGTATTAGCTGTGAGCCATATCACTGAGTTGATTATTTGATGGAGGTACTTTGGGAAGTGTCACATAAAATACAGAATATGTGTTACTTTGTGTACGTATGGGATCTGGCCTACACAAGATGCGAGGCATTTTGATCCCTGATGTAACTTAAAGAAATAATAGAAATGGAGCACCAGCCTAAAGATGGGATTACATAGTTAATGTGTTCTGGTAGCAACATTTACGTAAATACTGTAGTTCATAAGCCAATGTTATCCCCAAAATAGCTGCAGTTAAACTAAATATGATTCTTTTAAATAACCTTGGAATTTCTTCTAATGAAAATCATTCTGTAAGATAAGTGCAGCCATCACTTGACTACCAGTTGTGTAGCTGAAGCTTTTAAAGGTCGCATTTCCTCACAAGTCTTGTTATTATGAGGCACAAGAAACTGTTCATTTGCTTTGTGGCCTACAAAAATAAGAATCCTATGTAGTTAATAGTAGTACTTAATATCCTCCCAATAGTATACAATAGGGGATGGTTAAGAAATTAAACTTTCTAAGTTTACGTATAACATGTTCATGAAGGGATGCCTAAGTAAATTAATAAATAAATACCTGAGAATTATTTTTAGATTTTATTTTCCTGTGTATGCACGATGGTAGATTAAACCTGTGTATACATCATTCAGAGATAGCACTAAAATGCTGCTCTTCAATCATATTGTTAGACGAAGTAGCCAGAAAACATCCTACTTAAAATTATTTAAGTTTGCTTTTTAAGATCTTTAGCTGAGCTGAAAAAGTAGTGAGAGAGTTCCCTGGGAGTTAGGAAAGAAGTGGCGGCTGACAGTGGGGACAGTGGAGAGTGGGCAAATTCTGCACGTTATTCGGGGTCAGTTACCCATATGGAAACCAGTGGAAGTGGCTTTTTTGTTTATTTTTATCTTTTTTAAACAGGAGACAAAGGTTTGAGCCAATGGAAGGACAGAAATTAGATATATAAATAAAGTATATGAATTCATGCCTGTAATATAAAATGAGGTTACATACTGGTACAAGAAAGTAGCTCTTCTCAGGGTGTGATCTGGGTAGAGAATGAGCGTAGTATCCGCTGGGAATTTGTTGATACCATTTTCCCTTTGAAACTTCAGATTTTATTTTTATTTATTTTATTTTTGAAGTTTGAATTTGTCAGCATGTCAGAAAACACTATGTTGTTCAGAAGAACCCAAATCTGGCTGACTTCCTATGACACATGCTGGTTATGCCAGAACTCTTGATGAGACCCTCTCCAAAAAAGAAAAAAAAGAGTGTGGGAGTTAGGGATGTAGCTCTGTAGATAGAGAGGTCCTAGGTTCAATTACCACAACTGTGGTTGGGAAGAAGGGAAAGGAAGGAAGAGTAGGAGAAAGAAGAAAGAACACAACTCTAAAAAGAAAGATAATGGTGCAAAAAGAACAGAGGGTAAAGAATTTGATCTGATTAGTACACCATACTAAGCTTGTAAAATAAAATAAAAGTAGATATTTTCTAATGCTTAGAATATTGAGAACGAATAGCATTAGAGAAACAATCAGAATAGGAAGGGATACTTCAGTAGATAAGTTGCTTTTTAGAGAGCAGAGAGCAGATGGAAGTATTACAATTGATTTGTCAAGACATGGGAAACTACAACCAGAAAAAAAGCTTTGTCTGGGATGGGAAACAGTGAAAAATCCAACTTATCCAAAGAACAAGGTAATAAATTTTAACTGATAAATATATCAGGCAGATCTTTCTCCTGTGAACACAAAAGGCAAGTGCCGAGGACCAGAGACTCACCTCCAAGCAGATGAGAGGTGGCACAGTGTGGTTAAAAAAAAAAAAAAAAAGGGAACAAGAGAAATCCCGGATTCAGGATCCGCTTGCATGGTTTATAATGGATTGGAGGCAGGAGTAGGCTCTGGTTTAGTTATGGTCTAAGTGTGCCTCCCAGAGGTTCACGTGCTGAAAGCTTGGTTCTTCATATGGTGGTGACGAGAAGTGGTAGAACTGTTTAGTTGTGCGGTCTACTGTAGTATTTAGGTCATGAGAACATCACCCTCAGAAGGAATTAATGCTGGTCTCCTTTGGTGAGCACCTTTAAGAGCAAGTTTTTGGGCTGGAGGAATGGCTCAGCAGTTAAAGTGCTTGCTTAGCGAGTGCTAAGTCAAGCACTGAGTACCCAAGTTCGATTCCCCAGCAGCACATAAGCTGGGCCTGGTGGTGCACACTTGTAATTCTAGCACTCTGGAGGCTGAGGCAGTAGGATTGCCATGTGTCCAAGGCCAGCCTGGGCTCCATAGTAAGTTCGAGACCAGCCTCGGCTACAGAGCAAGACCGTATCTCAAAAAACAAACAGCAGGTTGTAAAAGGAGCAGGTCTGGCCCCCAAATCTCTCTTGCTTTTATCCTGTCCTGAGATCTCTCCCTGTTGTTCAAGCTGTCACTACGATGCCATCTGCCATGTGGGGATGTAGCCGGAATATGCTTATCAGAGCCACGCAGATGCTGATGCCATGTTCTTGAATCTCTACAACTGTGAGCTATTAATAAGCTTCTTTTCTTTACAGATGGCACAGCTCTGAGTGTGTTGTTGAAATAACACAAAATAGACTAAAGTCAGGAATACTAGGAGTACTGATTGGAAGTCCTCTCTGACCCTTGGTACCTTCTGTTTCGTCCAGCATTACAGCAGTGCCGAGCTTTCCTTCCAGTACAGCCTGCTCCCTCACACGTTAGCTCATGAGAAATTATTGTGCTCTTATCTAAAGAAGTTAAATTAATCTGGGAGAAAAATGCACATGCCTAAATTTGGGGGCCCCTGCAAATCACGGGCTGCACGTAGAAAACCAGTCTTTGCCTTGGGAACTTCATCCAGCTTTTATGAATGCTTAAATATCAATAGACATCACAGTATTGCCAACCACATTAGTAAAGCTTTACATATAGGAAACTGAAACAAATTATTAGGAGAAATATGTGCTAAACCTTTCACAATAGTCCTAACAGATGAAAATATATGCATTTCATGAATTTAAGTACTATGAATATGAAAACAACAAGACAGATTTTAGAAATAAAAATATGGGTGATGAAAACCAGTTTTCACTTGAAGGACTAGAGGATAAAGATGAAATTTTCCTATCCACAAACACAAAAAATGAGAAAATAAGAATGAAAGAAGAAATTTTGACAGGTATCAGTATGTATCTAACGGAGGACGCGGGGAGGGGAGAGCATAACTGGGAACTGAGACGTGCAGGCTGCTATCTGTGCATCGTAATATAACTGAGTGATTTAGAAAATTAATTTTATGTTACAAAAACCTTTTTCCAGTTCTCAACCAGCCAGGATGATAATTCATATAACTCTACATAAAGATAAAATTCATATACCTCTTTTTTCAACTACTACCTGAGATTTTCTGGGAATCTTTTAGATTTCTAAAAGATCACCTTCAAAAGTAATTGCAAAAGTTTCACATGCCGTATTCCCACGCACACCCAAAGCTCAAAAAGAAAAATACTGAAGCATAATTGGACATGATCATGAATATGCCTCGACCTTGACCCGATATAGAAACCATGTGGCCTTTTTGTTTTTGATTGCCAAGCTAAATATTTTAAGTTTTTCTGTACCAAAAATAAAAATTTAAAGGCTGATTTATTCTTTTCTGAGACTATTTTCAAAATAAAATTAAAAAGTTTGACTTCAGAGAAACATGGAAGAGAGGGAAAAACGCGTGTATTACAATCCAGATTTTTCATTTTCCCCCCACTAGGATTTTTATAGTTTCCGACTTGCTGATTAAATGAAATAAAAACTATTATAGAATGGCTTAAAAGTCCAGTGCCAGAACTCTATAACCATCTTTACCAGTTTCTTTCTGAATTATAAGATTTGGCAAATTTCTGATCCCAGTGGATTGGCTTTCTCTAATTGTGGGTTTCTTGGCTTGGTAATATGCCATTGACTTAGCATGAAATTGACACAGATTTTGACTTCTGGATGTTTTCAAAAAAATAGATTTACTACTAGTCTCAGGGGACAAGAAGAGGAATAGGAATAGAGGAAATACAGTGGCGTTTTTACTATTTATCAAAACAGACAAAAGGGGAAAATGTATGTAAACGGCATGAAACTATATTAGTTTTAGAGCATGGAGTAAGCTTTCACAAAATAATTCTATTTTTTAAAAAATAGAAAGACATAAATTAATAGAACTTTTTCTTTTGACAGTCATGGGATGATTCACTTGATATTTTTCAAGTTTTTCTTTAAGAATTTGTGTAACAGTTACAGTATTTAGAAAAGTTCAAGGGGATGCAAAGTTTCCTGGAATGCTTTGGCATACTCTTTAGATCATATTCTTTTTTATTCCTCTGCCAAAATATCCTTTTCCTCTCCCTGCCTGTTACAATTTTATTTCCTCTTTGAAATCTTACCTGACTCTTTTGAGCATCCCCCCTTACCCCCCCTTTGTACTTCTTTACCATGGCTCTCAGTATCTCCGGAAGAGCACTTCCAAATTGAATGGCACTAGACACAGCACATGGAGTGACTCTTCAGCTATTATCTTAGTACACGGTACTTTACTGTCTTGGTAGTGTTCCCTATGCTTCTGTGCATTTTTTTCTTTTTTTAAGTTAAGGTTTGGGTAGAGATTAATATTTTTATTACAGTAGCCTGATGCTCATCCCCTCCTCAATTCCTTTGTTTGGTCAGTGTATGTATGCAGACTCATCGCTCTGCGCTAAGCATTGTTATAATCCTTAGTGATCTGTGCAAAACAATTGGATGCAAAGAGCGTGATTGTAGAGTGCATGCGAGTAATCTTCCACACGCTAGAAGGGGAAATAGACGCAAGAGGATTGCATACCCCTGAGTTCCCCAGCTTGACGTTATTATTTCATAGGAAATTGACAACCCTTAGTGAATATCATTTCCATTGTATGGATAAGAAACTGAGCTTTGATGATTTAAGGAAGAGCTCCTAAGAGTTCCTTTAGCAATAAAATAGTTGAATTAAACACAACTCTAATTTTCCTAAATTTATCATTAACTTCAACTGTAGATTCTTTTCTTATTTGTATGCCTGATTGAGATGAATAGAGATTCTTAATATAATTTATTATACCACTCTCCTATTTTTATTTCTTATCTTTAAATACCAGCTTAGAGTGGCTAACCATATTTTTATTATTAGGTATGATACATGACAGGATTTCAGATTTAGTCCATTGACACTTTAAGTGGGTCCATGTTACACCTCTTAATTTTTTCAGAGGACCCTGGGGAATAACTCCACGTTACATTCACTAGTCATATACTATTACAATTGTAAACTGTACCATAATAAATACATGTAGTAGGTATAAGAAATAAAAAAATAAAATTACTAGTAGCCTACATGTTTATCTGCAGTTGTGTCAATGTAACATTTCTTTAAGTAGAACTTTCACACCGGTGTTGTGTTTGATTAAAACAGTAAACAGAAGCTGAGTTTGGATTTTTCTGCATAAGAATGTGATATATTCTTTGTTTGAACTCTGTTACCTAGGCTAATGTCATGAATTTAAATTTGGGCATTCATTGAAAAAGAAAACACTAATGTTTCTACTATTATATTCCAATGATTTTCTAGTTATTTCTAAAGCTATGTATATTCTATAGCTATGTCCTCATAATTACTGCAATTTTTCCTTTTTGTCTTTTTTGGCTCAAGACCAATATTTTGCATTGTTACTTATTTTTATTATTTATTAATTTTATTTATTGTTACTTTTTTACATACCTTTCCCCTTCCCACCCACCCCCAACCACCTTCACCCACAAGGTTCCCCTTTTTCTCTCCACAAAGGCTGTCTTCTTACTTTCTTCCATCTCTCTTTTCCTTTTTTATGGTTTATCTTTCCCATATTAGAAAAATCACATGAAATTTACCCTTCTATGGCTGATTCATTTCACTAAGCACAATGGTCACAAGGTGCATTCATTTTCCTGCAAATGACTCAGAGTAGTGCACCATTGTGTGTATAGACCTTGTCTTTATTTAGTCATCTGTTGTCGGACATATTGGCTTCTTCCGAAATTTGGATATTATAAATTATGCTGCTGTAAGCATGGGTATGATGACTAACTTTTTTAGGAAGGTACCCAGAAGTATGGCTGGGTCAAATGAGTTACCTATTTTCATTTTCTTAAGGAATCTCCATATTGCTTTCCTTAGTATTTGTCCTAGTTTACAATCCCACCAGCAATGTAGAAGGGTAGGAGCAGGGTTCGTTTTCCCCACAGTCTCACCAGCATTTGCTTTTAAATTCTTGACACCCAGCCATTCTTACTGGAGTTAGATGGGACCTCAGTATTAATTTGATTCGCATTCCTATGCTAGCTAAATATGCTCAGCATTTTTTCATGCATCTACTGGCTACTCAGCCTTCTCTTGAGAATTGTTTATTCATTTCAAATTCCCATTTTTGATTGGGTCCTTTGTTTTAGAGGGTCTAATTCTTTTCAGGTCTTTGTTTATTCTTGATAATAGTCCTGTGTGTGAGGAGAAACTGGTGTTTTCTTTTTCCATTTTGTGAGTGCTCTCTTCACTCTGTTAATTGTTTCCTTTGCTGTATAGAAGCTTTTTAATGTGATATAATCCCGTTTTTATTCTTGGTGTTATCTCATGTACTTTTGGTTATTTATTGTGGATTCCCTTGCCTATACCTATGTCTTCAAGAGTTTTGCCTATTTTTTTCTTCTGATAAAATCAGTTTTCGTTTTAGCATTTAAGTCTTTGATCCATTTTGAATTGATTTTGGTGAATGGTGAAAAATACAGGTCTAGCCAGTTTACCAATTATCATTTGTTAAAGAGGCTCTCTTCACTCCAGTGTATCTATTTGGACACTTTGTCAAAAATCAGCTGGCTGAAGGTACTCAGGATGTATCTGTATCCTCAGTTCTGTTTTAATCAACCAGCAGTCTGTTTTTGTGCTAATAGCATGTGGTTTTTATTACTGTTGCTGTGTCATATAATTTGATATCTGACATTGTGATGCCTTCTGCTTTTGTTTTGTTGCTTAGGATTATTTTGGCTATTCTGGCTCTAATGTGATTCCATATAAATTTTCAGCTCAGTTTTTCTAGTTCTGTGAAAAATGTTATTGGTATCTTTATTGGGATTGCATTGAATCTGTTATCAGCTTAGGTAGTATGGCATTTTGACAATATTAGTTCTGCCTGTCCTGGAATAGATGTCTTTCCTTTTTCTAAAGTTCTCAAATTCTCTTTACTCTCTCTCTCTCTCTCTCTCTCTCTCTCTCTCTCTCTCTCTCTCTCCCTCTCCCTCTCCCTCTCCCTCTCTCTCTCTCTCTGAGTACTACAGTTTTCACTATAGGTTAACTTGATTCCTAGATTTTTAATTTTCTTTGAGGTGACTGTAAATGGGATTGTTTTTCTGGTCAATTTCTCTGTGTTTGCATTATTGTTTGTTTGTTTATTTATTTATTTATTTATATTTTGGAGACAAGGTCTTGCTCTGCAACCTAAGCTGGTCATGAACTTACTACATAGCCCAGACTGGCCTTGGCTCACAAATATCCTCCCACCTCAGTCTCCCGAGGGCTGGGATTACACATGTGGGCCTAGTATCCTGTTTATTTTTCTGTATTGATTTTATACTCTGTACCTTGGCTGAATTCGTTTTCTAGTTCTAAGAGTCTTCTGGTGGATTTCTTGGGGTCCTCTATGTTAAGGATCATGGCATCTGCAAGTTAGGATAATTGGACTTCTTCCTTTCCTGTGTGTACTCCTTTTATTCCATCCCCTTGCCTGATGGTTCTGCTGAGTCTGAACAAGCTCTGTGTTGAGAGTAGACATCCTTATCTTCTTCCAGATTTTAGGGGAGATGCTTTCAATTTTTTTCCCATTTAGGATGGTGTTGTCTGCAGGTTTGTCATAAATTACTCTTAGTAGCTTGAGGTAGTATACTTCTATACTTATTTTCATCCGAGTTTTGGCCAGGCGAGGGTGTTTTATTTTGTCAAAGGCCTTTAATGAATGAATGGAGATGAACATGTCCTTTTTTTCCTTGCTTTTGTTAATGCAGTATATTACATTAAATGACTTGCATATGTTGAACCAGCCCTGAACTCCTGGGGTGAAGCCAACTTGATCCTGGCTCATGATTTTTTTAATAATTTGTTGCACTCTGTGTGCAAGTATCTTATTGAGAATTTTTGTATCTATATTCATTAAAATTTTCCAGTGATTTTTGTTTATTGGGCCTTTGTGTGGTTTGAGGATCTAGATGATATGCACTTCTAGGAAGGAGTTGAGCAGTGTTCCTTCTCTTTGAATTTTACAGGTGAGTTTAAGGAGCTTGGCCATAACTTCCCTGAAATTCAGATAAAATTCTGCAGTGAATTCACCAGGTTCTGGGCTTTTCTTTGTTGATAAATCCTTTATTATTGTCTCCATTTCATCCCTGGTTATTGCTCTGTAAGGGTTTTTATATCTTCTTAGCTCAATTTTGATGTATCACATGTGTCAAGGAATTTATCTGTTCCTCTGAGTTTGTGAGTTTATTGGGAAAAAGGTGTTTCTTCTTATATGTTTTGGTTTGAAGTCTGACATGTCTGAGTATAGCTGCTCCTGCTTAATCCAGCCTCCAGCACCATGTAGTATTAGTTTCCATTCTTTTACCTTCAGTCTGTGTGCTTCTTTGTGGGTAAAGTGTGTCTCTCATAGACAACAAAGGGTTGGGTTTTGGTTTTTGATACACTCTTTCTTTATTTTTTGATTGGTAAATTAAGAGCATTAACATTGAGAATAATTATTGTAAGATTTTTATTGATTCCTGCAATTTTCCTCTTCTTCCAGCTTTGGGTCTTTGCCTTTTCTTTTTGTTATACTTTCCTTTTAGATATTTCCTTCCTTCTGTGTTCTTTGGTGCTGCTCATCTCTGTATCTCTATAAGATTTCTCCATGTATTTTTTGAAATGCTGAGCTCATGGTCACAAATTCTTTAGGGTTTCTTAGTCATGAAAAATGTTCACTTCTTTAATTTTCAGGGATAGTTTTGGTGGATACAGCAGTCTGGTTTGACACTTGCTTTCTTTTAAAGCTTGAAAGATTTTGCTTTTGGCTTCTCTGGTCTTCAAAGTTTGCATTGAGACACCTGTAGTAATTTGCATTTGTTTGCCTTGGTAAAATAATGCATGTTTTTCTCTTAATGTTTTTAATATTCTCTCTTTGTGTTGAATTTCTGAGGTTGTGATTATTATGTGTTGTGGCAAGTTTCTTTTCTGTTCAAGGTTATTTGATGTTCTATAAGCTTCTTGTACCCGAATATTATTTTTTTTCCTCCATTTGGGAAATTTTCTTGCATGATTTCACACCTGTAATTTTAAGCTTGGTCCTTCTTGGAGTCATCCATCAGCTCCTTTCTCTCACTTCTAATTTTGGTCTCATGACTGATTATTGCATTCGCTTATTCAGGCTTGTCCTCAACGTGTGAAATTCTGTCCTCACAATGAGTCGTTCACATCCTGAGCTTCAGCTTACTTTTTTTTTCAGATTTTCCTCTTCTCCATTGAACTGTTCTTTCCTATCTTCATAGTCTTTATTTACCTCGGCCAACTCTTCATCTGTATCACCTGTATGCTCAGTAAGCTTTGTAGTCATTAGGACCATTATTTGTTTAGTAAATTCCTCTTTAAGCCAGATCAGTATTTCTTTTTTCTTTTTTTTTTTTTAACTGACGGCCAAAACCAACTGGTATATTTGGGTTTTTATTTGTTTTTACCTTTGGTATGAGGTCCACTATTTCAGAGACCATGACATTAGCCTCTGGGATCTCAGGTGTTTCTTGTGTGTGCTGTGGTCTTTTATTCCCATGATTCTATTGCTGAGGGACTTCACCCTAATGGTCTAGCTGAGAAGTGTCTTTGAATGTGTCTAAGGGTGTTGCAGGTAAAGCTCAAAGTCCTCGGATTTCTGTACTGAGTCTAGGCAGTGAGGGGGACCTAAAGGTCTGATTGCCCCTAAAGGTGTCTTGTTCACACCCAGCCCCTCAGCAAAGCTCTCCTGACGGTCCTCGCTTCCCTTCTTGGAGGGCAAGGCTCTCTGCCCTCTGAGATGCTCCCACTGCCACCCAAGCTATTCAGAAAGTCAGTAGCCCTTCTCTTTTTCCTGCAGCTGCCTCATATGCCAGTTTCTTCCTAGGCAGTGATTAATAGTATCCCCCAAAAATCACTGCTTTGTGGCCTGTCTGTGGCTTCTTTTACCCTAAACAGTTCAGACTTGGATTTTTTTTTTTTTAAATGACTCCTGCCTACATCACTGTCTAATATGATTGCCATGTGTTGCTTCTCTCAAGCTGATCTCAGCTCCTGGAGGCCGTTTTAAGGGGAAGTCTGGAATGATTTTGCTGTTTGCATTACCTACAGGCTTGTTTCTGTGGGCTGGGGCTACCAGATGCTGTCAGTTTTCCTCCTCTCCTGGATCAGGCTTACCTTGGTCTGTGGATGCAGGCAGCTCATGGCCTGCAACGACTTCCTGGGCTTGTGTTTCTTCAGATTCTGATGTGTCTATGGAGTTTCCAACCCTCCATGGCTTCCTTTAATTCTTGGGCTCTCCTCTCTCCTACATAAGTTGAAACAGGCAGTTTTTAACTGTCTCTCAACTTTTTTTCATGCTTGGAAAGTGCTTTATTCTATCTATTTTCTTTTTTTCCTACTATTTTTATTAATATACAAATTTAATACATAGTATCTGCAGTGAATTTGGGTGTTTCATGCATCTATGAATCACATCGACTTCACAATCCCTTCCCATCTTTTACCCTCCCACCCCCTCCCTGTCCCTTCCCCCGGCTCAGGCTATCACTTCATATGGTTCCAGAGAATGTCTGTGTTCTGGGTTTTCCAAGTCCAAGAAACCATACAGTGTTTAACATATTAATCTTCCGCACCTAAGCTCAACGTTTTGAATGGGCCTGCAAGGAGTCATTGAGGAGTTCTGCTACTTGATAGAGAAGACCTTTATCTTGGCTATAGTAAGGAAATACAGGGTCACACTTCCGTGTCTAGCAAAGGTAATTGGCATAAATAAAACTCCTGTTGTGAAAATGCTTGAGATTCCTCTGAAAAGGTCATGTTATAGGATAAAACAATTATTGGTGTAGTCTATCTGAAAGTTCAGTGCAGTAGTATTTCCATGGATCTTTTGTAATTACTATTACTATTTAGAGTTGAGATATATTTTTCTAATTTAATCACCAGAATATAGTTATCTTCTATTTTATGTTGACCAATATTTAGGTTGCTTGATTTGTTTTATTATAATGATACAATGCTGTGTTTAGATTTGGTGAAGAAGAAAGCAAATGAAAGATTTTACTGACATTCTTTGCTGTGGATATTTTCAATTGATGTTGCAAAATTCTGTGAAAAGGGAAAACATCACATATTATGCTTTATGCTACATAGCTATCAAATGGAAATATAGAAATATAGAAAGATTCAGTATAATTTTCAGCCAAGCTTTCTGTGGCATTGTCTTATCTAAACTTTATGATTTAACAATCAGGAAGTAATAGGGTTATCATGACATTATTTTTAGTCTGAAGTATGATTTTTTTTTTTTTTTTTTTTTTTTTTTTTTAGGAATCCCCACCCCTTACTCAATCCAGGGTATGCACATTGTTATCCAGTGTCAATCTTAAACTCAGTACACTTACTCCAAGTGAACATAGTGAAACTGATATTTCTGGAATATGCCAGACTTTCATTCTGCTCTTGTATATCAGTTTAGTAGACGTCATCATTAGAGAAATTTTCTTTTGCCACATGGTCTCAGGAATAAGAAAAATGACAAGCAATCAAATTATTTAGCTTTAAAGGCCACATGAAAAATATTTAGGTGTCCTCTATATATACCTACATATATGTGTGTTGTAATATTTAACAAAAGCATTTATTTATGTGTAAAATTATATATATATATATATTATATATATATATATATTAAATAACACATTGTTATTTTGTTTGCTTGGCCTCTATATTTGGTCAGTAGCTTTCATTTGATAGAGCTTAAATAGCCAATTGAGTGAAGCCATCTTTATCCCCCATGTAATCTGATCTCCCAGGTTGGAGAAATGTAGATGAGGAAATGACATGCTTCTTAAATAGAGCATGACATTTTGCTCTAAATCAAAGATATACAGGCATATCAGGAAAAATCAGTAACAAAATCAATGTATTGTATATATGACTCGTAAAATTGATGCTTCTCTTTGTTAGCATATTTTTCTACTTCTTTAATTAGTTAAGCAAACACCAACCATACATTATGGTACTTGGTGTCCTAGCTTCCAACTTGATACTATGCTACTATCTTATGTTGACTCTCCTGTCATGTTAACTAAGCATAAAATATTTTAATGTAAGTTAAATCCTGCTTTTAATTGATACCTTATATCTTCCTAACTTGACAACTTCTTTTCTAAGAATATGTCAGGTAGGAAAAAATACTTGGCTGTCTGTCCTTGTTAATAAAAGTCCCATGGTTTATGCTTACTTTTAGAAAAATTGGTACAAATTATGTACATTTTTGTCTGTTCATTTTTGAGATAGGTTTTCTTAGCCCAGGCTACACGATGGAGCCAAGGATGGCCTCAAACTTGTGGAAATGCCATGCCTGAGCCTCCCAAGTGTTGGGATGACAGGCATGTACCACCACTCCTAGCTTATGTGCTGATGCGGAATAGAACTTAGAGCCTTGTACTTGATAGGCAAGTGCCTAAGGGTTGTGTTTCTCCAGCCTCCTAACATTTTATACACACACACACACACACACACACACACACACACATACATATATGCATATATGTGTATATATATGTATATATATATGTATATATATATACGTGTGTATATATATATATACGTATATATATATATATGTATGTATATATATATATGTATATATATAACAAGAATCATTTCTTTGCTGTGATTATGCCAGCATTTTTATAAAAGGAGATTACTTTTTTGTGAAATCTGGATATGGATATACAGATTCTTGTCCTTTTACCATTTAAGTTGAAAATTTCCCAGATCTAAAATGAAGTTAACACACCTACAAAGCAAAGCCTAGTAATACAGCACACTAGAGTGCACATTTTTCCCTGGTTGTTGCAGAGTGGACTGGGAGCTATCACTAGACAACATCCCACTGAATATCCCAGAAGATCAAAATTCAAAATGTCCAGTATGGCTTCCCCTAGGTGCATATTCCTTTAATTCATTCATAAGGTACAAAAATGATGATACATTTTGTTGTCGTTCTGTGGACAGTGCTGAGGATTAACCCCAGTGACTCACACAGACAAGGCAAGCTTTCAAGAACTGAGCTGCTTCCCTAAACTTTTTCTTTTCCCATTTTTATTAATTTGGCACACAGTGGTTCCACTGAGCTTGAGCATTTTGTGCACATGTATATCACGTCAGCATTACAATTTCTTCCCTAAACCTTATTTAAGATTTTTAGAAACAGTTTTGCTGAAGTTCCATAGCTTTACCTGAAACTTGGTGATTCTCCTGCATCAGCCTCTGAAATTAGCTAAGATTTCGAGCATGTACCACTATGTCTAGCTAATGTTAGGATCATAATCTGTGAGGTTTTCAGTTTCTTCTCCTGTTTACCCATGCCATTTTTTTCTAGCTTATGAACCATGGCATCCTGAAACAAAAGGGATGATGAACTGTAGATTGTGTCCTTAGTTTATATTAAAATGATACTTGTTCCAAACACAATTAATTCTTGGCTGAGCTCTGTTTTTCCCCAAGTCCTGAACTTCTGGGGTCATCTTATCTTGTCATTCTCTCTTGATGTAAATCCTCATTAGTTACTTGTAATTATTTCATACAGTGCTGGGTGGCTCCTAATCCTGCCTCTTCAGGGGTTATATCACTCACAGTATCTTCAGAGATTAACTCAAGCTAGTTGTCCTACAATGAAATAAGCATTTTGTGTTTGCTATTGTGTCACCTTCTCACATGACCAAGTATCTCGTGAAGGAGATACGTTATAGATGAGGAAGATGAGATTCACAGAGATTAAATCCCAATATCTCTCCTAGCCTATTAGGGTGTACTACTTCCTATTTTTCTTCACTACTGACTGTACTGTTTAAATCATTCCTTATCCTTTTACTTGTTTTATTATGCTGAAGCGTGCATAATTCATGGTACCTCACATGGTGCATATAACTGCTTACTTTCCAAATGCCTGAAAATTTACTATAAAAGCAAATTATTCTGTTTTTGAATTATATTCTAATGGTTCTGAAGTGGCTAGGCATTTTGAAATGTATTTTTAAATGAAAAAGAAATTTAGCCTAACTACTGGTAGAAGGATTTAACTATTTACATAGACTAACAAAAATTAATAGTGAAGTTTAAATCTGATTTTTAATTTACAGGTAACATGGAAAAAAAAAACTGGAAGTGAGATGAAAAGGAGACCTCAGTGAAATAGCCTTGATCTTTACTTTGTAAACATTTAATGGGTAAATGCTGAACTAGAGCTGGAAAACCTGCTCACTTACATGCCCCATAATTTATTTCTTCTCACACTGGGAGGCATAATTGTTTTAAGAGCCTCAAATTTGCAGAATTCTCAGGTTTAAGACATAATTAAGGCTCTTTGTCAAAAGTGACAGGGTGAGGTACATTTGAGAGCATGTTCCATAATTCAGTGTGTTTAGTGGTGATAATCGTACTTGGAGGAAAGGACAGCCTCATGTAGGAAGGTCCCCATATAAATAAGACCCTTGGCCAGTTTGGCATTCGTCATGTGGCATAGTTTAAGCTAGGCACTGACTGTAAATAAGACCCTTGGCCAGTTTGGCCTTCGTCATGTGGCGTAGTGTAAGCTGGGCACTGACTGTTGTATAAAGCGATGCATTACAATATTATACAGTGGAAAAGCATTCAAGGTAGGTATAATGGTCAGCCTGAGGTTTTTTTTTTCCCTGAAAGCTACAATATGTACATATCATCTACTAGATAGTTTATTCCATTTCTCATTCCTTAAGATGAAACAGCAGTAAATAGAAGAGGATCAGGTTTTCTGTTAACTTGATTCCAATATTTCCCTAGTTTAAGAAAAAAATTACTGCTCATAAGCCTGTGGTTTTGTGTGTAAGGTTCTTTGCATACTTCTAAGAGATTAGCTCAGCAGGGGTACATGTAAGATTAAGGTGAAATCTATTGCTTTGGTTCAAGGTGTTTTTTCAATGACACCCATTTTCCTCTTTTCCTTGTAGGGTGCGTGTGTGCCACAAATAGCAGTTACCATCTCCTCTCCATTTCCACGTAGGTGGGTGGATGGTCTTTGATTTTGGCAGCCTCATCGCTTTATTTATACACACAGACACACTGACACACACACACACACACACACACACACACACACACACACACACACACACACGCGGAATGGTTTTCTTACAGTGTGTGCATATGTCTATGTATACATTCATATATACGTCTATACATGAGCCATTTATTGAGTCTGATGCATGCTATTGAATGGGTATAGTTTAAGTATGTCTCTTAAATGTTTTGTGTGGGAAGCTTTATACCTGGGGGAAGGATCTGGCCAGTGAGGGCACTCAGGTGTGACCTACTACAGAGTTCGGGGGTCACTGGTTGATGGACACTGCCTGCAAAAAGAGTTAATATAGTTCTGACATTTGGTTAGTTCTTGAGAGATGGTTGTTATATAAGAGAAAAACTGGCTGTCCCTGCTCCCTGTCTTGCCACACGGTCGCCCACTCTTGCTCTTGCTTTGGGAATACGGTCCTGCATGGTGCATTAGAGTCAAGAGTGCCTTCACCAGAGCTGGAACTGTGCGCTGTGAATGTTTAGATTCCAAAGCTAGGACCTAAACCTCCTTTCTTTATGAAGTACTTAACCCTAGATATTTTGTTATAACAAGAGAAAACTAATCTGTTTGTTTTTACTGAAATGCTAGCAACACTGACTAGACAAGGAATGTTACATGTGTTAGGTGGGTTTGCATCACTATAGTAACAGACTTGAGCTAGCATGCTCATGAAGAAAAGAGAAGCTTGTTCTGGCTCACAGTTTCATAAGTTTCTTTTTAAGACTAGATTGCATCTGTGGGTTGGGCCTCTGATTAAAAATAATTAAAATATCTATATAAACTAACAAAAATTGTAACAGTGAGGCTTAAAGCTGGTTTTTAATTTCTTTAGTGATTGCATCATGCCATGAGAATTGTGTATTACCATGAGAGATCTTAAATGAGAAGCAGAAAGAGAGAATGAGAAACTAGGGTTCCACAATCCTATTTAAGTCTGGAAGTCCAGTGACCCAAGCATCCCCTGCTGGACTCTGCCATCCTATGGTCAGAGCACTCCCAGTACTGTTACCTTGGAACCAAACGTTTACATAAGGGTCCTTGGGTCAATAATCAGTGTCTAACTATTGCATATGTCAAAATTTTACATCTATTAATGCTTTAGTTTCTGTTGAAGCAGTTTTCCTGAATTGTACAGAAAACCTTCCCAAATATATTTCATGGAACATTCATATGTGTAAATGTGTGTTTGTTTGCTTGCTTGTTTTAATTGTAGCTGTAGAGACTGAACTCATGAATGCTGAGCAAACATCCTTCTAGTGAGCTACATCCTCAGCCTTGGATATTCCATTAAAAAATTCAGTAGTCAAATTAGGGTTGGAAAAACTATATACTGTATTCCACTTTTAAAATATATATGCTATGCATATTATCCATAAAAGCTCTGAAAATCTTTTGGTATGTAAGGCTCCGTTTAGTATTCTTACCATGAATCTTTGTTTTTCAAGTTCAACCCCTTACCATCCAGAGAAAAGAATATTCAACTGAATATACTTTGGGGGATTTTATATAATATATCAAACTGAAAAGTGGGAAGGGCATAGTGAGTCCAAAATTTTTAAAAATATACTTAAAGTGTACACCATTTACTGCTAGACCGTTAAGTTGGAGCCAGCTCAACTGAGCTGTTGCTTATCCAATAATTGCCCTTAAATAGTATTAGATATCTAAAAATTTAGTAAAGATGAGTATAATATTTTGTTTTCCTCTATGATAGATAGATAGATACAGAAAATAGGAGTGCAATCAAGATTAACATTTTGAGAGAAAAAGAATTGTTCATGTTTATGAGAGCTACCCTAAAAACAGCAATAAAACTAAACAAGTTCATAATTCCAGTACTCAGAAGGCTGAGGCAAAATGATAGCCGTGAGTCCAAGACTAGCCTGAGCTACAGAGTGAGACCCTATCTCAAAAATAGACAAAAACACTAAACGAGTTTGAAATCAATGAGAGTTGAACCACCAGTTGATAATCTCACTGTGGGACTGAGAACATATTTGTTAACATCATAATACTTAATCAGAACATCAAAATGACCAAAACAGTTTTGTTTTTTTGTTCAGTAAACTTTAGCTATACATTTTAAGAAGGGAACTTATTAACATATGACCCAGTAAAAATATGTTTGTTTTTAATTTCAGAAATAATATTTGTTGGCTATCATGTTTAAGATTTTTTCGTCATATATCTAGAGTTAATCCTATTGTGTTCTGTATATAACAATATATTAAAAGAAGGAGTTAAAACTTTCTTTGATGTTTTTTAGTTTTTCAGTAACTGCTCTCACCCTTTACACCTGAAAGTGTGAATCAGAGTTAAGTGTGTGTGTGTGTGTGTGTGTGTGTGTTGAAAACTTTATCACATGTAGAAAAAAAAAGATGAAGTGTTTCAAAACAACATCCATGAATTTTTAGCTCAAGTAGAACAAGGGTAAAATTTCATGCTCTTTACGTTTTAATGCAAAGGATTTTTAGGAAACTGTTTAAATATATTTTTATACTATGGAATTCCCAGTAAGTGAGCTGAGTTCTAACTTGCCCCACAGCCAGCTTCTCTTATCATTGTATCATATTAGTGTGGGATATTTGCCAAAATTAATGGCTCAGTACTCATATGTAGTATTGACTCAAGTCCATATTTTACCCAGATTTCTCCCTTTCCCCTAACACCCTTTTGTGGCGCCAGGACTCCATTCAAGGTGACGCGCAGCGGCCTTCCTGATAGTTTCTCAGGCCTCACCTTTCTCCAGTGACTTTGAGGGTTTTCAGAAGTATCAGCTATAGGTTTTGTAGAATATTTCTCAGTTATTACTTAGTCGCTGTTTTATTATGAGTAAACTGGCCTTGTGGGTTTTGGGAGGAAGAGCACAGAGGTAAGAGGCAATTCTCATTACATCATATTAAGGGGATGTATTATCAGTATGATTTGTAACAGCGGGTGTTGACTTGACAGCCTGGCTTCAGGTGATCTCTCAGATTCTCCATTGTAAAGTCACTGTGGTTTTGACTGGCGTTTCCCTGATAAGGCGTGATGTGAGCATCTGTTCAAATGCTTTTTAGGTATTTGTGAATCATTTTTGGAGAATTGTCTTTTCAAGATCTGTTTTTTTAAAAATCAGCTTATGCCTGTCTGTCTCTTTCCCATGCCCTTGCTCCCTCCTTTCCTCCCTCGCTCTTTCCTTTTCTTTCTTCCTTTCCTCCTTCCCTCCTCTATGGCAGTTCTTTTTGTATTCTATTAATCACTCAATAAATATATGATCTGCAGATATTTTCTTCCACTTTGTAGGTTATTTTTCACTCTATCAGCTGTCCCTTTCCTGCACAGTTTTTTCACTTTGGTGAATTCCCTTTTTTTCCCTTGATACTAGGGATTGAATCCAGGGTCTTACTGTTGAGCTACACCCCAGCTATATTTGTCTGTTTACTCTGTTTTTTTTTTTTTTTTTTTTTTTTTTTTTTTTTTTTTTTTTTTTTTTTTTTTTTTTTTTTTTTTTCATTTTAAGGCAGAGACTCAATAAGTTTCAGAGTTCTGCAGGCTTTACTCAAACCTGAGGTCCTCTTGTCCCAGACTTGCAGAGTGCAAGGATTGCAGATGTATGCCACCAGGACTGGCTTTTACTGGGATCATTAGGATATTCTGTCTGTAATGTCATCTGTGAACAGAAGTGATTTTACTTCTTCTTTTCTGATTTGAGTAGTTATTATTTCCTTTTCTTATCTAATTTCTCTGACTAAATTTCAGGGTCATGATAAGTTGAAATGGTGAAAGTGACAATCTGGCCTCATCACTTGTATCCGGCATAGTATTAAACAGCTAGAGAAATTAGGCTAGAAGAAAAAAATAAAAGGAAAACCTTTCAGATTTTCACTATTAAGTATATAGGCTATGCTGTTTTATTATATGACTTTAATTATTTTGGTAAATTTACTTATGTTTCTTTTCTTTTTTTTTTCCAAATAATGTTTCCGTATCAGTTGAGATGTTCTGGGTGACATGTATCTAAGATGATGCCATATCATGTTCACTGAATTTTATATGCTGAAACATCCTGACATTCCAAGAAGAAATCCCACTTGTTCTTAAAATACAGTGCTTTCAATTTATTGTTGAATTAGGTTTGCTAGCATTTTGTGGGGAATCTTCACATTGATATTTTTCAAGAATATGAGTCTATAATTTTCTTGTAGCATCTTTGCCTTGAATGGTATTAAGGCGGCACAGCCTCGTAAAAGTTAATTTGAAAACGTACACTGCCTCTGCGTCTGTTTGGAAGAGCTTGAAAAGAAATGGTTTTAATTCTTTAAATTCTTGATGGGATTCTTCATGAAACCATGTGACCCTAAACTTTCCTTTTATGGGTGTAGTAGTTTGAACAAAGGGTCAATCTCCTTTACCATAGTAGGATTATTCAGATTTCTTGCTTTTCAGTGATTCATTTTGGGTAAAAGTAAATTTGGGATCTTGTTTTCTATAGATTGTCTAATTTGGTAGTATACTATAGGGTTTTTTTTCAGTGGGAACTGTTATAAATTTTCTTCTTCATTCATGAGTTTTTGTTACTTGCGTCTTCATTGTCCTTCATCAAGATTTTGTCAGTTTTTAGCTTTCCAAAAAACCTTTTCCATAATGTTTATTTTTAAATTGATTTTCTAGCTTCCATTTCACTTGTATTTGGTCTAATCTTTGTTATTCCTCTCTCTTCTATTTTATTAATATATATTTACCTATAATTTTTATTTTTATGCTTCTTTTACTATATCCTTTCCTTCCTTTGCACACACTCTCTCTCTCTTTTTCTCTCTCTTTCTCTCTCTTTCTCCACCTCTTTCTGTGATTTGTTTGTTTTGTCTTTAATATTGCCGTGTCAGTGTGTTGCCTAGTCTGACCTTGAACTTTTGGGCTCAAGACATCCTTCTGCCTCAGATTTTCAAGGAATTAGAACTATAAATTTTGATCAAAAGATGCAACAAATGATAAAATTTTTATGTATATCAAAATAAAATATATTGCCTTTAAACCCCATCAAGATACTTTCCCTCACTCAGACCTCCTCATCTACCTATCTTTCCACTTGCTGATGGAGTTCTGGATGTCCTTTTTTTATCTTTAGTTGCACTGGAATGGCTGTCTCCATGTCTTTGGTCATTTCAATATGTTCCCCTTTCATGGTTTGACTTTGACTTTGAGGATAACTCAGAAGTCTCATGGTGAAAGAGCTACTGAATAAGATAGTTGTGGATGCACCAGAATGTTTTAATGAGCCTGCCTTTCCCTTAGATAGAACTTGGCAGTCGCAATTATTATATTTTTATTATACCTCAAAAAGACACTTTTCTTTTTTGAATACCAGAACCGCTTCACAAAATGAACAGCGGAATAAGTGTGTATGAAGCAAGGAGAGTATTTTAAGTTTGGTTAATGGCAGTGTGTCTTTTGCAGCAATAATTTAATTTTTAAAAAATTTTAAGCTTTTGCTTTATATTTTGGTCACATGCTATGTAGGCATGTACCATCACCCTCAGCTCCTCTCTGGAGCATGTTGTATGATTTCATTTTTTCTCCCCTACTGGAATATATATTACTGTTCTTTAAAACTTTTTGTGTTTGCCCTGAAGTTTGGAGTGGTTTAAACTCATCTACACATTTAATAGCAATAAGCTACAATATTTCATCTGTGGTTCAGTTACCTTATAGCGGAATATTTTTGAATTCTCCTTCCTGTTCCTTTTGACAAGGCTGTCACTCATCTTACCTTCCTGTGTGCTACAATCACCCTCTAAATGGTTAGTGTTAGTATACCGTGGTCTTTTGGGTCAGTGAAGGAAGTATTTTATTTTGTCTTCATTTATTCTTTCCGTACACTTTTCATTTCTTTATATAAATCCAAGTTTCTAACTGACATTATTCTGCCCAAACCAAACTTGCCACATATCTTACAGGGATGTCTACTTATAATGAATTTTCTCAGTTCTTATTTCTCTATATTTTTTTCTTCATTATCAGCCTTTTTTTTCCCTTGAGACAGAATCTTGCCCTGTAGCTCAGGCTGGTTCTGAACTCACTATGGAGTCTAGGCTGGTCTCCCAATCTTCCTGCCCAGCCTCCCAAGTGCGGAGATTATAAACTGAAATAGCCAGTTTATGTGTCAGTGGGGGATAAAATCTTGTGCCTTGGGCTTGCTAGGCAAGTGCTCTGGCCCCTGAGGCACACCGCCAGGCCCCTAGTTCTTTTAAAGGATATCTTTGCTAGATATAAATGTAAGATTGATAGATTTACTTGTTTTTCCAGTCGTTTGAATGGTTTAAAACTTTTTGCGTTTGCCCTGTAATTTGGTTTCTGATTGGAAGCCCATTGTGATTCTTAGCCTTCTCAGTCTGTAGGTTGGGTCTCTAGCTGCCTTGCACCCCTCCGCCTTCCTACCTGCTACTCCCTCTTTCCTTCCTCTCCCACCCTTCCTCCCTTCCTCCAAGCTTTTTTTTTCCATATTTCCTCTTGTCTGTGGTCATCTGTATTTCTAATATATTATGCCTATGTTTAATACTTAAGAAAGTCACATTTCCTGTTGACATCTGTTATTTCTGAGCCTGTGGTGGACATCTCTCATTATATTTTTGGAATGCCTTCAATTATTTTTTTATTGCTCTTTTTCTAATACTCTTCCTGTTATTCTAGCTAACCTGTGTTACTTGTGTGAAAATTTCCCACAATTCTTGGACATCCTATGGGCATTCTGTATTTCTTTGGCAGGTTTTTTTTTTTTTTTTTTGCATTTGCTTTTGACTTTTTCTTCTCTTACTCAGAATTATTCATCTGTTATTGCATGTTGTCTACTTTTACTTTTGAAGTCTTTCATATTTAATCACAGTTGTTTTAAAGTTTCTGTCTAATAATTTTAAAACCTGGCTTAAATACCAATGTCTCTGTCTGGTTTTGATGTTCATTTTCGTTTTGGTCTTCAGTTTTCTTCCTTCTTGGCATGCTTTGTAATTTTTTGTTGAAGTGGGTCCTAGAAACCAAAATTAATAGTTCTGTCTCGTAAAGATTTATGTTTCTGTGGCCTAACAATGTTCAGTGTTTTCTCTATCTGTAGGTGCTAGAGGCTTCATATCCTTGAGTGTCCTTGTTTACATCTCCTCTGTTGCTCTTAGACAGCTTTAGTGGTATTCTTTTACACTACCTTGCAGCTCTCTCAGGTATATGCCATGCATGGCACTAGAGCTTTGCTATTTTACTAGCTAGCTGTGTGGAGGAGCAGGAAAAGAATTGTAAGTTATTCAACTAAAACTCAGTCTTTGAGTAGCCTGCATGTCTGTCCTAGGACGCCTGTACATTTCTCTGTTGTGTAGCTCCTCCCTCTTCTCGCTCTTGGGTGAAACAAAAGGGGTGGAAGTGAAGAAAGAGTGCCCTTGCCTGCATCACTGGGGGAAAGACTGTGATGCGGAGGAGCCCATGGAGCCACTGCACTTCTGGAAACGGCATCTACAGGCACAACAATGGCTTCATCTGCAAAGCAGCTGCAGCCAGAATTTACAGAGGCAAAGCCCTGGGAATCTGCTGTTTGCCTCCGGAATGTCCAAAACCCCACCCTTTTGTGGTGATACTATTGCTGTCACTGGGTATTTTATTATTATTTGCTTGAAATATCTTGTGTAGCCTTGGATCCTGCTCGTGGGCCTATGCACTCGCTCATATTCTGTGCTTATTCCTCAACCTCAAAAGCCCCCCAAGATTCTCAGCCTTCACCTGACGTCACCTCTCATGACTCCTCGAAATCTCTGTTTTCTCTTATCACAACACCTGATCTGAGTACATTTCCTTGTTTGCCGTACACTAGAGCCTACTTAGAGGGAGTTGGAAGGGTCTGGATAGATGGACATTAATGACCTCTCTTTTACAACAAAACTACATAGAGCAGTCCCGCCTTGGCACCTCATGACCCAGCAGACAAAAGATGCCACTAAGAAACAGTGGAATGGTTACTATGGTAGAATGCCCAACTGCAAACATTGTCTTAAAAAAAAATGCCTTGCTGAATGTTTAACACGTAGCTTTGCTTTAAGATTAAAAACATACTATGCTTTGAGAAAACTTTCCTGACACATTAATCTCTTTGTGACTTGAAATGATTGATTTATGTAACTACAATAGCTGCCAGTCCGGGCACTGCCTGACCACAATGTCTGTGCCAGACTCGATATGATATGCTTGCTGTATGATTTCTTAAAAATAAGCTTAATGGTATGGATAGTTGATCTCTGTAATAGATGGGAACGGGATGTGAAACACATATCAAGATGATTACAAAGAATAGATTCATGTATTATGCTGAGTATCTAAACATCCCCTGCAGTAACACCCTGTGAAAAAGGAAACTGAAATTTTTGTAAGAAAGGTGTATAAATAAACTCAGCCACAGCTGATCAGTGGCCATCGGATTCACTGCAATCTCTGGTCCAGAGTCCTTCCTTTCGCCAAAGCTGCACCTCCTTCAGGTACCCTGACTCTCCCCGGGGCTGGATACCGGCAGTGATAGTATTTCACCATAAAGAGTAGATCTTTGTTGTTGAGAAGGCTATGGGTATATTTTACAAGTGTATTCTTCCCCTTCTCCTGCCATCATCAGGAGATTTTTTTTTTTTTTTTTTTTTTTTGGTTTTTCACAAGTTTGTCAACAAGTTTGTTAAACTTCCCTCCCATGAGCCATATGTGGCTGAGGACAGCTTTGAAGGCAGCTCAAAACAAATTTGCAAACTTTTAAAAACATTATGAGATATCTTATGGAAATTTCTAACTCAACTGTACAGCTTTTGGATCCTGAGCTAATCAAGTGTTCACACAAGATCTTAGGTTTTTAATATTATTATGTGAGTTTTAGCAATCTTTCTCATGATTTGGTTGCATGGTGCTGGAGCCTGGGCTGCCTCGGCAGCGGTAAACTGGATAGGGGAGGATTACTGAGCAGTGTTAACTGTACTAGCTGTGTCTACCATGCAAGTACTCCAACCTGTGTGTGTTAGACTTCTCATGTGCTTTTGAACTTGGTGAGTAAAATGCAGCAGTTGCCACTACTTGGATTTTAACCCACCTCCATCTGTGTCTGTGCCTGTGAAGTTGAGCGTTTATTAAGAATATTTGTGGGTATTCTAATTTATTTATTAAACTTGCACTTAGGTTATTTAAAAAATAATTTAAAAAGTTAGAACAATTTTAGCAGCTGTAATATAGAAAGTATATTATATATTTTATATGCAACCCATGAAAATTCTCCTTCACCCAGATAAGCCCAAAGATTGGATGCCCATTCTAAAGAACTTAGTCAGGGTCTTAAAGTAAAGGCAGGGAAAGTTTGAGCGCCTCAAACAACTGTGTCCCTCAGGTGTTTTTCTATCTCTGATGCTAGCTCATGCTCAGATCCCAGTCCTAGGAATTGCCATGTTCATACACTTACTTGGTATTTTTTTTCTTTTCTTATTGACTCCATTTATTTTTGCATCAGAGAATCACATCACACATTTTCACGGTGGCTTTCAGTGTGTGTGTGTATGTGGGTGGGTGGGTGTGTGTGGGTGTATGTAAGGTCTTAAATTTAGTAAGATTCATTTATTGGAAGAATTTCTGTTACATGGACAAGTTCTAATTAGTTTTCACACGATATGGCCTCACCTCCAATAGACAGAACTGTCATTAAACCTCAACATACCCTATCGCATGTGGAATATCCACTCTATTATAAATACTTACCACATAATGGCTTCACAATCTGATCAGTAAAACTCTTGCAAATATAAGTAAGACCCCATTTCTGAGGGAAATATTTCTGAAGCAGAACTTATCAATATAACAATATTAGAAATATCACCTCACTCTTTAATTGTTAGCAAAATGATAGTTCTAATTATGGAAAACTGAGTTTAATTAATTACCAGAGCATGTACTCTTGCAGACAGGACATACCTAGTCGAAGGCCTTTAAAAATTGAAAAACATCATATATATATATATATATTTAACTTTTTTTATAAATTCATGAATTCCAAATTCTGTACCACATTAGAACCATGGGACTTGGAGAATTAGTGAATATCTACCCGTTTTTCAGAGTATTTTTATAGTTTAAAGATCACTCAGTAATCTAAGCATGAAACATTTTTACCAATCTAAAATAAATACTTAATGCACATCATCAGATTCTGGTAAAATCAATATAGGAGAACAAACAAACAAAACTTCTCCCACTGTAGCTTCCTGAACTCTCCTGTGTGTCCACATCTCAGCATAATGACTTGTCTTTTAAACTCAGCTTTCTGATGTGTCCAGAAAAAAAAATCAGTGATTGTCAGTTTATCTGTGTTTTTTCATGGTAGGTCAGGAATGATTAAATTTTTAAAATTTGTTTTTTTCTCTTTGTCTCTTTTTTTTCTATCTCACTATTCTTGCAGAAAACTGTTCGAGAACAAATATTCTGGTTACACTCTTGAGATTCTTGAAATCCCTTACAGCATCCCTGTAGATTGGCTAATCCTACATCACAGCTGCTCACGTTGTGTGTGCACACTTGCTGTATTTCTATTTCTGTTGTTATTTCAGTCTGTGTCTACAACTCTTTCTGAAAGGGTATCACAAATCACAAATATTTAAGGATGTGTCATATATTTTTCCCCATGACATAAAGCATAATATGTTGAATTAGCAAATGTTCACTAGATGTTTCTCAGTATTTCAAAGGATGGAAATAGATATACTTGATCACAGCAGTTCTGTGACGTTGGGCATGCTACTTCCCCCCTCCTCTCTCTTTTTGTCTGTAGAATGAGAGGAAAACATTTTGCTGGTGAGTGTGTGGTATAACTTAGCCCATGCCTGTATGTAACACATGTGGATCCCTTCCTGGTTGGCAGGTAAACTGCCAACTCTTAGCAACACGGACAATGTTATTATTGTCTTTGCCATTGCTGTTATATATTTACATGATACATAACATCATTTATTATTTAACCATAGAATTCCTTATTTAGCCTCATCATCCATCTATCTCCAAATTATTAAAGTGCTAGTGCACTTTATATGTTCCATGCTCTCCGTTCTTTGTCTTCTCCAAACATTCCTTGACCCAGGATGTCATTTTTTCTCTCTTTATCAGGAAAATTCTATCCATCCACTCACCTTTGTCTCATATACTCCTGTGCTCGAGTAATAGTGATGAGTTCTTTAAGGCAAATTTGGGGTTTTTGATTCATATGAATATCTAAGTGATAGCAGAATACTGTTATGAGTATTCTTTTTATTTATTTATTTATTTATTTATTTATTTATTTATTTATTTTAGGCAGTAGCAGTTGGTACCCAATCTGTCTTATCAGTCCATAACTGTTACTAGCTTGGTATTTAGCTCATGGTTGTTCAATAAATACTTATTGAATAAATGTAGGTGAAGTTAGGCCTGATGGCACACCTCCATTGCCCCAGTGCTCTGGGAGCCGAGAGAAGATTCCAAATTTGAGGCCAGTGGTGACAACTTAGACACTTAGTGAGATCTCGTCTCAAAAAAAAAAAAAAAAGTAAACAATGACTGAGGATATAGCTCAGTGTAAAAGTCCCACATCCAATCCCCTAAAAGAAGAATATATATATATATATATAACTTAGAAATTAATCCATTTCACAAGGGGAACTTTCACTGAAACTATTTGCACCATGATACAGCACCACTCTCTGAGTGAATTTTTCTATAATCCATGCTCTCCCGAAATAGGTACATCACCTTTTGGTTGTTGCCAGCTGTTCTGCATTTGCCTGGCCTAGTAGATGGAGGGCCGGTACAGGTTATTAGCTTGGCCTTTGTCCTTGTTTGACATGCTGGGGGAAAGAGTTAGAGTAGAGCAGTCAATATGTGTTGAACGTGTAAGTTATTTTAGTGTTGTGTGGTAGAAGGAAAGGATGAAAAAACTAAAAGTTTGAAGAAATATATGGCAAAAAAGTTTATACAAATAAAGGAAGTGAAATGATGCAATTAGTTGTTTGAAACAAATAAACAAAAATTAATCATGCTGCTTTTAATTCTTTTGGAAAGATACCCAAAAAACGTATTGCTGCATCGAATGGGATATTTATTTTCAGCCTTTTGAGGAATCTCCATAGTGCTCTCTGTACTAGTTATATCAGTTTCCAGTCCCACCAGAAGTGAAAAAGGGCCCCTTTCACCCTGCAGCCTCACCAGCATGATTGCTACTCAACTTCTTGTATATAACATTCTCACAGGAATAAGATGATACCTTATTGTTATTTTGATTTGCTTTTCTCTAATGGCTAAGAAGACTGAACATCTTTTCCTGTGTTTGCTGACCATTTGAACTTATTCATCTGAGTACTGCCTATTCATTTCACTTGCCCTTTTTCTTTAATCATATCTTTGATTTTGAGGGGTCTATTTTTTCTTCAGTTCTTTGTGCATTCTGGTTAGTAGCCTCCTTTCTGAGGTATAGGAGCTAAATTTTTTCCCCATCCTGTCAGTTCTCTGTTCACTCTTTTGATAGTGTCCTTTGCCCTGTAGAAACATTTTAATTTGATATGATTATATTTGTTGATTTGCGGGCTATTTCTTTTACATCAGGTGTCCTATTTAGAAAGACCTTTCCCACTCCTGTGAAGGATGAAGAAGGGAGTGAAAAGGCCGATAAGGGGGGTGTAGAGGGATTGTATTTTTGTGATGTATATGTGCACAAAATCCTCAAGCTCGATGTAACTATTGCATATAGCATATGTTTACTAGTAAATATAGAAGGATAACTCAGAATGGAATATCTGAAGTGTTTAGTATAAGTCATCCACTTCAGAGGGAATTGTAGGATTTTTATAAGCAACAGTGATGAGAGTGAATATGTATTCCTCTGGCAGATATAAGGGAACAGAGATAACTTTCTCATCTTATTAAATATGAAGGATACTCACCAAGAATACAATGAATTTTAATAACAATTATAATATATGTACAGATGTTGCATGTAGGTACTGTTACTATATTATACAAGCATCCCAGCGCTCTCTTTTTTTTGAGCAGTTACCATGCACTAGCCACAGTTATAAGAGCTTTTTATGCACTTTCTTAGTTATGAACCTAATCAAGAGGTAACATTATTGTCTCTGCAAGAAACTAAACTTTTAGATATTTAGTATGTCTACCATGGAGCCTACCTATTCTGAGGATCATCCTTGAGGACACCCTCAGGTGTAGGTCTCATTAAAAGTCAATGTTTTTCTCATTATGCCAGGGCTATTTTTAATATCATATCTATACATATTTTAGGATAGAAATGACTTCTATTTAATAATTTAATACCGTGACACCATGCACAATGCCAATGCATATAGACATTCTATGTTGAGGAGAAGCAGAAAAATCAATGTGTTGTCTTCAAAGCAGTTAAAAAAACAAAAAGACAAAGATGTTCATTAAAATGCCATCCGGTATGTCTTTGCATTACATTCAGGAACGTACTCTGCTGATGGGGAGCCTCAGTTCAGTCCTTTTTGCATCTCAGAGATGAATCCGACAGCTCAGGTGACAGTTGAATTGCACCATGTGTGAGGATAATCCAGGAGGCCGGTGGTTAGCAAGTCCCGTGCAGCAGGAGAGTCCTAGATGTGGACGGTGATATATATATATATATATATATATATATATATTTTTTTTTTTTTTTTCCTGAGCCGCACTACCATTCAGTTGTCTTCCTAGAGGAAAAGCCATCTCTCTTCCCCATCTCCATGGTACATTGAGCACCTCTGCATTCAGTTTTTTCTTATTAGTGGTGCACAATTTCTGGTGGACTTGCACATTTTTTCTCACTGTCAGAAAAACATAGAGAATTTTATTCTTTAATAATAGCAAAACACATGTGTGTGCTTCAGCCAGCACGCTACCCTGCTAGGACTTGGGAATGATCCAGTCCGGCGATATGCTTGTCATATGTATTTATACATACAGACTCATTCTGCTGGCAACTGGCCAGACCATGGCCATTTGCATGTGCTTTCTCTTTCCACCTTATTTAAAGGATCCTATAATAGTAAATGCACCATCTCTAATCTTTTCACACCCTCAATGTAAAAGTGAATGAGTGTTGCTCTCAATAGGTGTCACTTTGTGAGTCCCAAAATGTTACTATCTGGGACTCACAGATGAAGATGACTCGGGAATCCTTGGTCTACCAGAAAGTATAAATTTGTATTAGTTGGTAAATAGCCTTATTTTGCTGAGATAAACATGATTTAAATTGGTTGGTGTCAAATTAATCTTTGTACATCACTGATTTTTTTTTAATGATGTTGAAATAACTATGTTATCCTTCAGACAGAATTTCTAAATAGTTTTCTTAATTTAAATCTGGTAAAGAGAAAATTTAAACCGCTAATTCAGGAATGGGCTAGATAGTTTGTTTCTTTGATACCTGGCCAAATTTTCCACCATCCCTGAGTATGCCACTGCCCTTTATGAAACTTACCATGACTCACACTGAAAGAAGAGATACCCTGCTCTGTGTTCTCCTTGGCTACTCAGCGTATCTACCTAACAAACACCCTCTTTATCACCATATTGTTGGTAGGTCTCTGCCTCCAGAATCACTGCTATAGCATATTGTGTATCAGAGCAGGAATTCTCTCGTTTTATCTTTACTGCCTGATGCCTTTCTAGGCATGTGATCACTACACTCTAAATATATGATCAAAAATTGACACCTGGATAGAAACATGAGTTTTTGTATGATTTGCATGATCGTTCCTGGCAGTGAACAACTAGAATGTGCCTCTGATATGCCAGTGCAGACTGTGGGAGCCAGATAATTTCTGCTTGCATACCAGATCCAGCATACCAAGCATTAGTACACTGTGCAAGTCACTTTGGCCTTTAGTGTTTCTGCTCTGTTTTGTTTTGTTTTGTTTTTTGTAAGATTGGGGCTTTAATAATGTCTCAGGGAGAATTTATTATGGTGACATATATAAAGTGTTTGGAATGGAGTCTGGTACATATTAATCTGTAATATTTCTCTTCTTATTGAATAACCTACAAAAAGAAAGCGGAGTACACAATGTACTGCAACTCTTGAAAACTGGGTATGGGAAAGTAGAGAAAATGAATGGAGACTTAATTATGCTTGCCGAACTCCATGGTCTTGTGCTGTGAAAGGATGTTTTTGTTTATGTTTTCTTTGTTAGGAGTGTCTTGGGGAATGGAGACCTGTGGTCACGGTAAATCTACGAATGTGGCCTAGTGGCTTCACCTGTTGATACATGGTAGTATCATAACAACCATTTGACTCACCTAATTTAAAGAAAGGCTTGTAAAAGATAAATTAGAATTAGGGGAACTATAGAAGTTTTGTTCAAACCTAAAAGAGAGTATTGCTTTAATTACATTGGAACAGTAGGGATAGATACAACAAGTTTCAGGGAAACTGGAATTAGGATCGTACTGTATACTTTCAGTACGTATGTGGTCTATTTTAAGAATGTTTTTTTAGAATATTTGCCCATCAGTGACCAATTTTTACCTTGAAATTGCTTTTAGAAAAAGGTAAATTAGATGGCTAATCCAGCTCTGTTTAGTTTTATCCTTCAGTACAGAAAATAAACTTTGTCAGTTTTGAGGCTTAGCTGCTTCTCCTAGTCTTAGTTTCAGCTTAGTGAACATGGGAAGTGGGTCAACTGTCACCCTTACTGTGGACTTGGGAGCAAAGGAAGCAAAAGAGAAGATCACGAGCTAAAGGGTTAATTTTCTTTAAACTTAAGTTTTGAATTGAATTTCATTTTTTAAACAGATAATTATAGCCAACAGAGTTCAGTTAACCTTAGTTCTTTGATTTACAACTGGAGAAAATGAAACTTGTTCAAATTAGTGGTTTTCCTTGGCTGTTTACCTTCCTGGTGTCAGAACCAAACTAGAACTAGGATTTCTCTTATTGAATCCAGGGCTCTCTTCAGTACCCTGGTTAAATCATCAAAGAAGTTTATGTCTAAATGAATAACCTTCTATGTCTTTCACTGCTGAAGCTTTCTACCAAAAAAAAAAGAAGAAATGAAATTAGGGAATTATTTACATCTGGCTTCATGTTTTGCGAGAGCATTTGGATTTGAGAGCAAGTGGCATCCTGCCAGGGACGAATGGAGGCGCTGAGATTGCCTTCCCATAGTCCACTACCTTTTATGGTGTTGAGGATTTCTTGTGCTCCTTTGTGACCCAGCTGCCAAGCAGCTGTTGTTTGGGCTCCTGCCTTTTCACTCTCTTAAGGCAATTTTCCTAACCATCCGCAGGGGGTTTAGACTTCTGCAGCACAAGTGTCAACTCTGCTTTTTGAGCTCAGCCCAACCCTTTGGGGCCAAGTGTTGTAGCAGCACCCCATGTTGTTGCTAAACCCTTTGTAAGTAATTCTCCAGAAAATGCTTATGGCTCTGGTTATGACAAAGAAATAGTTCTTGGGATCCCAACAGCTTAGCTGGATGGTTGGACTTGCAAGTTAAGATTTGAAGACTCCTTTCATACTGATACTCTAATAAAATTGACCAATGTATTCATCTAAATTTTCCTTTAAGGAGCTAGTTTTTCATGAACTTGCGGTGCCATCTTATGGATCATAGAATGTTGATGCAATTTGTGGTTTTCTCTCGTTCCTTGTGGAGAGGAGGTGTGAGAAACAGTGACAGTAGGCAGGAAATTCAGGATACCATTCTGGCCTCAGACTTATCCTTTGAACACTGGCTTCTGTCACTTAGGCAACCATTTCTCAAAGAAAGATTGCATCAGAAGTATGTTTTGGGACTTCTAGCCTCCAGAACTGTGAGAAATAAATGTTGTTTATTTAAAAAGAAGTATGAATTGATTGCTGTGGAGAGACATCTGACATTCTCCATGCATTTTTGACCACCTAGTTCTCTTCTGGCCCTTGGCTAAGTGTTGAGTAAACAATTCCTCTAAAGTGGTTTACAATTAGATGGGGAGATTACAAATGGTAATTAGAGCACATATGGTAAGTGTCACAACAAATGTTGGAATCTGTGTTGCTAGAGTACTCAGGAGGGAAACACTAGGCGCCAGATTCTAGGCAGGTTTGATTTGGCTGGTGCCATAATTGGAGAGTTATCTCTAAGGCCCCTAAATATAGACGTTTCTTATTATTTCTCTTCTGATTTTCAATTAAACTCAGAAAAAATGCAGGCCTATTTGTGATTTATATTTTCATTTTCTGTATGGTTTTTGTTCTTGCCTTGACAACCAGAAATATCCACAGACTTGTCTACAAGGGCCATGTCCACCTCTCCCTTTGTTTTTTTTTTTTTTTTTTCTAACCTTCCCTTTTGTTTCTTCTCATTCCTTCTGGATTCAATACCTATTAAACACACCTTACCGAGGTGGTCAGTGATCTGTCACTAAATCCAGTGGATATTTTTCAGACTTTGACACAAGTTTCTATTACTGTCTTCTTGAAATACCATTTCTCCCTCTTGACTGAGGCTGATTTATAAGAGTCAATTTGACATCTTAAGTATCTCAAAGGTATCATGTACCTCACTATGGTCCCCAAGACTGGAAAACCTGGCCCTCTTCCTTTCCTAGGTACCGGCAGTTCAGTATCATACTCCAAATGCCTCTGCGTCACCCTTGTAACCTCCATGGCTTGCATCCCCTCTCCTCTCCAGCCCGCCCATCAGTCTGGCGAGCTTTCCACTTCTGTCAGTTTTACCACTGATGTCAGCACTCTTCTTCCTTTTTCTGTCACCTTTCTGTGTCCTGTGTTCTTTCCACCATTTTGTATGCATAATCTTTAGATTTATATTACCAGAACAACAGGCACCTGATGTACCCTGAGCAAGGTGTGCCCAGCACTGCCATGACTTTCCACATGGCACACCTTTGCCCCTCAATCCCTAACTCAGTTTTGGCTTCGTGCACGGGTTTGGTTTTCCCTGAAATTTTCCCCTTGCTGTGTCTCTATTTAGAATGCTTTTGTTTCTCCTGAAATAAACTAATCACACCCATATTTTTATTTTTAGATCAAGCATCAGTTCCTTTGGAAACTTTTTCTATGTACTTTAATGAGGTAAAACCAACTGTTAGGCCCCAGACTCTCAACTTCTTTTTTTTTTCCCCATACTAACTATAGTTACAGTTTGTAGGCTTTACCAGGGCATAAGTTGTATCTTTCCTTATAATCGTATTTATTTTGGACTTTGCCCAATGCTGGACACATGCAGAGTATCCAGGAAATATTTGATGAGTTAGGGGAACCAATTAATAAATTTAATGAATATGTAATATTCATTATTTTAATTAAAATCAGATGGTATTTTGTTTCCTTTGTAATGCAAAGATAACTTATATTTGTAAATGCTCAGTGATCTATTTTTAATTTGGGTAATATTTGCACAAGTTTAAAGTAAAATTTTAGGATACGGTATCTGCAAATAAATCATAAATCTGGTTTGAACAAATTTTCCACTTATTTCACCTTAGTTTGCTCACATATTTTAATAAAATGCCTGAATATCATCAACATTAACTGAAATTGCAGATGGATAGCATTAGAGGGAAAAGTTGCTTTTAACTTGACTTTGAGTTAAATGCAACAATATATTGTAACAGCCTAAGTAAATTGCCCAGGTGGAGTTTAACATTTGATTGTATCTTATCAAATTAATTGTCTGTAGTGAGATACTATTGCAGTATGTGTGGATGATTCATTTAAGCTTGAAGGGAAAATATACAAATGAACAGATGTGAGAAGGAAACGAGAACTGTCACATACATAGCAGCAAGCTAGACACATTTAGTTATGCAATAATAAAAGTAATATTCTCATTTATTTTAAGTCTATGTTATGAAAGGCAGGTTACTTACAATTTGAAATGGCTATTTGGAAGTCCTATATGTTTACATTTATTGCTGGTCTTGCTTTTTAATTTTTTTTTCTATTAAAAGCATGACAGTTTTAATGCAAGTAGATGAATTTTGGCCTTTTTCTCTTTTCTCTGGGCATTTTGCAAGTATTTTTGTTTTTGTTTGCCATAATTATTTTATTAGCATGTGTTTATAATATATCATATCTATACTCATGTTGGGAAACTGTTTCATATATACTTATACATGCACACATACACACATGCAGTTATATAGATCACATGTTAATAAATTTGCTACCTTTTCTCACTCAGGGAAACTTACCATCCCAGAATCCTTTTCTCAGGCACTGATATCTAGAATTCTTATTTACTGCAGGTACTGGGTCTGTGGCTCTGTGTGCCCAGTCCTTGTGTGAAGTAGCTCTGTATACTCCCTTTTCCCTAGTGTCTCAAATAGTATTCTACTCAGTTATGCCACCCTCATGTTCATACAAGTACTTTCTTTCCCACCATCTTTACCGTGTGTATGAATAATACCTGCATTTACTAACATATGGAAAGTAAAAATTATGGGTTCTTTTTGTTATATCCACACATGTTCCACAGGCAAGGCGTCTTCAAAAGAGATTGTAAATCTAATTGCCCAGCACTGATGCCTCTGCCGTCTCCCTAGTGTAAGCCATGAATATTAACAATCTTCTAAGTGGTTTCAAAATGGTATGATGTTATCTTTTTTTTTTCTGAGAATGTGTCTTGCTCTGTAATACAGTGGGCCCCAAACATAGCAATCTTCCTGCCTCAGCGTCCTGAGTATTGGGATTATAAGCATGTTCTACCGTGCCCAGTTTATGTGGATCTGTGGAATTAAATCTGGGGGCCTTGTGGTTGCTAGGCAAATGGTCTAACTTCTGTGTTTTTCCTCCAGCCCCTGTCCTGTTATCTTTTGGCACACTCTTTTCCTGTAGTAGTCTACTCAAAATCTGGAGGAGCGTATGTGTGTGTGTGTATGTGTGTGTGTGCATGTGTGTGTGTTAATATAAATGACACCATACTGTACTTCTACTTAAAATCTCTGTGATTTCTTCTGCATCAAAAGAAATTCCATTGCTGACTGTATCAGCACATACATTAAAATGACAGTAGTCTAGAGGAGATTCTCATGGCTCTTATTAAAAGATGGTGCACAGATTTCTCCAGAGTCTCGTATTTATTTTCTAAAGACTGTTGAACCTTTGCTTGGCTGACACTGAGGAAATGATGCAAATCAAAACACTCTCTCATATCTAGTATTGATACTGATTTTTTGGGCTTCCTAAGATGCTCCCTAGGCCCTATGTGATATGTTTCCTCCTCTCATACTCATTTTTTCCATATATTTTGTGGCATTTACTAATCTGCTACTGTACTATACTGTCTTGATTACTAAGACCTGGAATGCAGACAGCATGTCTCATACCAAGAATTTGGTTTCTGTGAAATTAGGTGTCAGATCTCTGAAGATCTCAGAAGCCTCCTGTCTCCCTTCTCAGTAGACTTGGGTAGTTGCACTGTGTCCTTGAGACTCTTAGTGGATCACTAAGACAGCGCTGATTTTTATTTTTTAACAGCCTACTCTGAATGGTTATCTTGAAATTCCCATGTACCAACCCATCTATTCACATACTGTAAAACTCCAACAGTTAATTGACTCCATGATTCGATGATACTATTAAGAAAATATAATCACCTGTAAAGTACAACTTATGTCTAGCTTATTTCACTTAAGAGATCATGAAAATCTTTTGGGATTCAAATATTTTCCACAAAATCATTTTAATAGATGCATAGCATTTTATGAAATGATGTTGCCCATTCAAGCTCACATTGGTGGACCATTGAGTCTATGAAAGCAACGCTGCAATATAAATCAGTAACAATTTCCTTGCATTTACATGTTTCCATATGATTGATGCCTAGACACAGAACTGGTTTGCCAAAGGGTCTATTATTTAGATGTTTTTAATTCATATCAAATTGCCACCCAGGAAGATTATTTTGCATGCTACAGTATTTTAACAATGTGTAAATGAATCCCAGTATTTATGAACTTTCAGTTGTACTTAGTTCTCTCATATTTTTGCAATCATGCTGAGATAGGAGTGTTAGCATATTAGTTTATATTTAGATAAATTGAATATTGCGTAAGTTTAAAGTGTTTTTTAGTAATTCTGGCCCTTTTTAAAACTTTTCGTATTTACCCAATACTCATTTGTTGCCCTCTACTCATGTAACATGTCTGACTTCCAGCTTCCAGGGGATGACAAGCTTTGTTATTTTCTTTGAGGGAAATCCGCTTTATATCAGTCTTTCGTCCCACTGGTCAGTCATTTGATTCTACCTGGTTTTGCCACTCCCACTTATTTCCAGGCTTCCCAGTTTACCCACAACTCGGCTGGAAGTTGAGGTTCCCGTGACCTCTTCATGTTTTGTTAGAACGGCTCCAAGAGCTAAAGAAAATTATTTTTTTTACTATTAAACATTTATTAAAAGGATATTTTAAAGATTCCAAAAGAAATGTCAGATGGAAGGATACATAAATGAGGTTCAGAAGTAACTTCTCGCAAGCTGTGCTGCTCTTCTGACATGGGGATGCATTCTTGTTCTGTAGCCTACAAGTTCTCCAGCACCTTAGTGCAAGATTTCTTTTGAGGCTTTATTGTGTCATTATAATCAATGTTTAAATTATTGTCCGGTCTGTCTTCTCCTCCTGAAGCATCATCTTGGGGGTGAGATCAGAAAGCTTCACTTTAGAATCATCACTCGTTCTGCTGATCTGTTCTCATCCAGGAAACCATAAGGAATGGCCTTACAACAAAAGACTTCTGTACCACTTCAAAGCTCCATTAGGAGTTCTGTGTTGGAAGTCAGTGTTAAAAAAAACTACATGTTAGAACAAAATAATCTTTGGATACTTCTATCACTCAGGAGAGTACAAAGGTTTTAGGAGCATGGTGCCAGAAAATGGACATAAAGATACATACATATATGTGTTTGTGTGTGTGGATGTGTTTACCTATATGTATAGCATTGATATATATTCCTCCTAAAGCTATATAATATGCATATACAGTATAAATTTCTTACAAATCACAGTATTACAATCTGTGTACTTTAGTGAATATGTGTGCATGCACGTGCATGTGTACAGCATTAATATAGTCCTCCAAAAAGTATATAATACACATATATATAATATGTAGTTCTTGTAAATCAGAATATCACAATTTATATATTTCAGTGGATGTGTGCATGCACGTGTGTGTGTACAGTGATAATCCACAGTGCAAGTCCTTGTGTTTTGCCCTCAAATCTCATTCTGTAGCACAGCACTTCTGAGCCTTGGTATCAGGATACATCAAGGGAGACGATTATTGTCCTAAATGATTTGTTACTAAAAACAAGCGGAAAAATTTGAGCATAGTTTACTTTTTAGGAATAAAAACTAAAACCACAATTGTCAAATTGTATCTTGCATTTAATGTTCCCATGTACTTTCCTAAGGGAGGGGTCCTGGAATGATTGTGGGAGTTTGTATGTGTCTGTATATAAACATATATGTGTGTCTGTTTTATATCTATATATTTTGTAGCTGGAAAAAGCACTGGTCACCCATCACATAAAGAGGCTGCTTGCTTCATGCAGCTACTCAGTTGGGCTTCTTTTTCTAAGTTGTGATAATAAATACCACCAATTTAACAGGAAAATGAAATAAATTAGGTAGAAATTGGTTCCACACTCTGGAATGGGCAGTATAAACTTTATTGGATATTTATCTTCCATTTGAATGTTTTATTGCTGCCAATCAGAAAGGACCTCATTAGCCCTAGTCCTAATAATGATAAGGTTTTGGTTTTTCTTTTTACTTTCTAAAATGAGTTTAAATCACATCATCTGTGCATGTGTCTTTATAATATTACTCAGCCCAATCCCTTTGTCTTGGTTTCCATACCATTACATGTGTCCACAAATTTTAACCGATGTACTTGTTTGTATAAGTTTTGTTTGATGTGAGGAGTTGGTGTAAGCAGTAGCTGTTCATGTAATGCTTATTCATAGAAAATGCTGACAAAATCTCAGAGACACCAACGAAATGCTAATGAACTTTTTTCTTCATTTTCCTAACCAGCACATTTCTAAAATAATAATAGTGAACTAGTGAATTTAACTAAACGTATTACTTACCTCCTAACAACCATGACCCCTTTCTAGTAACCAGTAATGTGGATGCCTAGTTGGTTTTCTCATTCAATTGCTTTTTAATTGTATATATTCTAATGAGGATTTTCTTCTTTTTTATTTCCTTATTATTTAAATCGTCAACATGTAAAGATAGTAAGATAGTTGCTCCTAGAAAGAATTTCTTTTTGTTCATTTTGCATGTAAGTGATTGTGTGTCTCATTTCATTTGATAACCTGGCCCATTTGGGTAAGCAGAGACCACTGGCCTTTGAGTACTAATACATATTTTTAAAGTTTCATATATTATTGTGAACTACACATGAAATTTTTATTATCACATTTACTGTGACAGTGACAAACGATCCACTTTTGTTTCTTGTCCCTTAAATGCTAAGTAGAAGAAAGTTCAAAGCCCTTTATTTAATCTTCATATGTGGCATTTTTTACAGGCGATTTACCAAATGATAGCTTTCTTTTTACCTCTTATATTGTACTCTTTCACAAATTCTCTGCATATTATTATCCAATGATGATTTAAAGAAGGGCCACCTGTTTTGGAAGCTATGTATGTAACAAAGTTCACCCTCTGTCATTCCTGACTCTCCATTGCATTGCAGATTATCGCGTATGTGTGACTATGTGGGAGGTAGTGTGTCTGTATATATAACTGCTAACGTTTGTGACAAGCTTATAATGTGATATGGCTGTGTGCCTTAATAGCCACTTTATATGTATCATTTCAGATCATCCCTTTATTCTATGAAATAGAGTTTTTGTTTTAGAATTAACAGATGTTAATGTTAGAGCAGTTTCAGGCTTGCAACAATAATGGAAGGGAATAGCCTTCCCACCAACTATAAAGAGCCTCCTCGCCAGTGATCACCTTGCCCTAGTCTTTTACATCTGCGACACCTGGCGAGGCATTCCAAGTCCATCGTTCCTGTTATGGTTCACTCTCATGTTTGGGCATTTTGTGTGTTTAGATAAGTGCATGCTTCCACTACTATGGCATCACGTAGGACAGTTTCATTGCTCCATGTGTTTCCTGTATCCCACCTGTCTCCTTTTTTTAGTGAAGAAAATTAAAACTGAGAGATGACTAATTTTCTATGAGTCATGAAGGTAAACAACTGAGGCAGCTGTTGTCCCTATCGCAGATCTGTGCTTCTGACTCAGACTGTTTGGCTGCCTGACTGTTTATAGTTATTGAACCACTTAGGGATTGTTCACTTGGTAAGATTCTTACCAACCCTTGCTAAAGTTTTTCAAAGTGTGTGTATAGGAGACACTCACTATGCCCATGTTTTCTCCTTAGAAATTCAAAGGTGAGAAATATTGCTAAGAATTTTGCAGTTTAACTTCTTGGATATTTGATAAAATTTGGGAATTGAAGAAGAGTTATTGAAGGTATATTGAACAAAAGAAGAAATGTAGAAGTCCATTTTCTGATTATTTGATTATCACTGGCTCCAAAAGGATGGGCCCTAGTAGTTAGCACAATACATCAACAAAGGATATAGTAACAGTGTTTTTATTTTTATGAATAAATTTGTGAAAAGAAAAATGGTATGGAAAATGAGTCAAAATTGGGTGTAAAGAAGTATATTAAGTAAATTATACACCTCTAACCTTGAATAAGTTTGCCATTAACAGTGATTTCTTTCAAAAGATATGTGAAGAAGAGGTAAACATTGCCTGAAAGTTTTTTTTTTTTTTCAAGGTGTAGAAAGGTCTTTTATTTAGAAACCACCATGGAGAGAGGGGTAAAAACCCCACTTTCTAGGAAAGGTCCCCAAATGGTGTTGCCATGCCTGAATTTGTATGGTAAATAATTAGGAATTAGAGGGAGTAAGTAGATCACATCATTTCTCTTTAGCATAGACCTTGGCTTTTGGATGCTGTGTGCTGTCTTTCTGCCAGTTGTCGCTATGTATTTTTATTCTAGCGGGTACTAGACAGGAGTGGTTGATGAGGGCAAAGGCATGAGAGACAAGAGAAAAGAACCATTGAAGTGTAAACATTGAAGGGAGAAAATAAAATACAAAAGGATTGTGAGTTTTCTTTTACAACCACTCATCCTTTTGTTTTTTGTAAAATCATGTTTTCAAGCCCTCATTTTTCTTCCTTGTCTTCTGCTTTTCATATTTCTTTGTTGGGCTCACACCTCTCACTCTCTTCACGGCATTTCCCATGACTCTGACATCACTCTCAATGTGGTCACCTTGACCATCTTCGTTTAAACAAAATCAAAACACCGTTTTCCAAAGACAGCCACAGGAATTAGTCTCTGTAATTTGTACCCAAGTAGTTAAAAAATTCTCTTGAGTCTCTTGCTGAATCATTTGCTTTCTGTTTTTGAAGGGTCGTAAGAGTGAGGCGGAGAAGTTCTTCCTGAAGGCCATTGAGCTGGACCCCACCAAAGGAAATTGCTACATGCATTATGGTGAGTGGTTCAGTGATTTTTCCTTGTCTCTTATATTTGATATTAAAGTTGATGTTCATCTTAGGTTTTTTTTAACTAATATGTATCTATTGAGCCAAGCTCAGAGGTGTATGCCTTTATTTTCTATTTATTCATTTATTTTGTACAGTTGTGTCATGTGCCACCACTCCCAGCCTATGTAGTACTGGGGAATTGAACCCAGGATCCAGCACTTACCAGGCAAGTGCTCTTACCCACCGAACTACGCCTCCAGCTCTTGACTAAGGCTTTGCTGCTAAGGACATTTTGGGGGGAGATTGGCTTTGTTGCTACAGATTTGGCCTCATGCTGCATTCTTACTCTCTCCTTCTAACAGTTGTACTAAAGACCTATACGTGATATTTTCTGCAGTCATTTTCATAGGACTTCAGTGGGGAAAGCAGTTTTACAGTTGTTTCGAGTTCAGTGTGGCGTTTAAATGAGATCTCATCAGGAAAGCATCTAGCTCCTAACCTGATGTATAGTTCATAATAAAGCGATTAGCTTCCTTCCTCTCTAAATGATAGTGCATTGCTCATTAAGCATGTCCTTCTGAAGTTTTAGAAGTTTACATCTTGGCTTGAAAAATTTTGCTGTCTGAAAGATCTGGATGTGCATTAGCCTTATAAATGCCTAAGCACGAAGCCAAAGATAAGCTGTAATGGTGTGAAGGATGGCTGTCGCCTCCCATTTAGCCTTGGCCTTAATCAATCCAGAATGAGCTTACATAACAGCTCAGTCACACTCCACTCTATCATTAGTAGTGAGTCATGTGTGCAGTGAGGCAAAGTATATAGTTGGTTTGGTGTTTGGTAAGATGTATTTATTTCTACCAGATTTCCCCTTGGAGGCTTTCAAGGAGCCAAATACCATTTACTATTCTGAGTTCTCAAAAAAAAATTTTTTTGATCACTGTTGGCTTTGATGTGTTAGTTATTATCAAGTAGTAGACTTAAAAGTGGACGGAAATTAAATCTTGAAGAAATAGAGCTAATAAGCTTGTATAATATTCAATTCCTTCTCCCAGTTTCCGGTTAATAAAAATAAATCAATGACAGGCGGCAAGTGTTGAATCGTGAAAATAACAGAATGGAGGAAACACTTAACCAGCCACAAGTGCATGTTTAAATTTACATTATTGTTTGTATATGTCTATAAACTCAGGACTGTGATGTTTTATCTTCCCAGCATAATACAGGATGTAATTTCACATGACGTATAACATAACCACTCTTGATTTTTTTCATAATGCAATTTTATTGACACATTAAGATAGCAGTCAACTAATAGAAGCTTGCTACAGAATTAAATTTTTACATGTTTTCCCATGTGAACTATTGTGACTTGGAATTTTTTTTTTTTTTTGTCTGCATACTATTTTGGGTACGCCTGTCCTGCATTTCAAAGTGATTTTGCAATGATTTTTCCTGAATGCTAAACTACCTCTTGCTATTGCATTTTAGGAAACACGACTTTTTCTCTGTCTTCCTGCTACGTTTTTTTTTCCTTATGACTCACTTCATTTATGGCATTTTCTAAGCTTATTTCCTATAATATTATCATATAGAGATAGGTATTCTCATAATTAATTAATCTCTTTGAATTTTATATTTGATGCATTTAAAACATACTTGTTAAAAAACACCATTATGTCAATTTTAAATTACCCTGAGTATTCAAGCTTATTTATCCTCACCTACTTCTTTTATTTAAAAAATATTATTTTCATAATAAATCATATTCTTCAATTTGTCTAATGGTGGACCTAGGTGTTATTTTTCCCATGAAAAAAAAATTATTTTAACAGAAAGTGCAAGAATATCTTTGATTTACATGTTTTTAGAAATTAGTGAACACACATTTTTAATTGCTGTGCAAAAAAAAAAAACCACACCCAGTAATGCAGGCCTGTAATCCTAGGCCTTTAAAAGGGTGATACAAGAGTATCACAATTTCACGCCAATTCTGAGTAAATTATTTACCATGCCACTCACTCAAAATCAAAAACATAAACTGGCCAGACATGTAGCTAAATGAAGGTCGTGGGCTTAATCACTACCACCACCACCACCAAAAATAATACATGAATGAATGAATGAATGAATGAATGAATGAACAAACGAATAAATAAATAAATGTGACAAAATTCCTTCTTTTTAGGAATTTTGATTTGTTTTAAACTTTTTGACTTATGCATATTATTAGAAGAGGGTTTATTTTCTGAAGGAGGAATAACTGCACAATACAATATAAATTTGTAAAGTGTAATTTTATGAAATTTTGTAACATTCAGTATTTTTCTTATTTTGGAATCATAGATAGAAAGAAACTAAAAGTGAGACCTCAAAACTGAGGAGGAGTGGAGACACATAATAAAATGTGTAAATAAAACATGTAAATATACAGGAATCCTGTAACTGAGTGCATGATGTATCTTGCTTACTGTACTCAGGTTATAAAAAATATATGCTGAAAAAATCTAAGGCTTTTCATTTGTAAGAATCTATTTCAGGCATTTGAATTTTAGAGTTATGAATTATTTTATAATTAATATAAGTACTATGTTATACAAGAAAATTTTGAAGCGTAGGAAAATGAAGATGGTGTGACAAAATACTTGTAGGTGAGCACGTTTTGAATCCTTCACTCATTCTCATTGCTTTTTCCTGTATAACCTACAGTCTTTTTGCTTTTATAACATCAGTGGATAGGTAGGCAAAGAGATGCTTTGATCAGTAGGCCCCAAGTATGCATAGTTTCAGAATGTCTAACTCATTCATCATTACTAGCTAAATGTTCTTGGTGAAGAGTTTTATATTAGTTAGCTTTCATTGTTAAGACAAAATACCTGATGCATCCAGCTTAAAGAAGAAACTGTTTATTTGGGCTCAGAGATTTCAGTCAATAATCAGGTGTATCGAGGGCAGAAACAGTATGGCTGAAGATTATGGTGGCGGCAGTCTCCTCTGTTCACTGTGGGCCAGGCATAGCAGGAGAGAGGAAAAGAGCAAGAGAGGTACTATTGTTTGGATCTGCAGTCTCCCCCAAAAGCCTCATGGTTTTGAATGTTGTAAAATACCCATGTACTGTTGAGAGGTGGGGCCTGGTCAGAAGGGCAGAACACTGGAGCTTGGTCCAGAGGGTCCAATCACTGAGGCAGGACCTGGAAGGGCAGCTCTGCCCCTTCTTCTAGCTTTTGGCTTCCTGTCTGCCATGAGGCAAATTATGCTGCCACCATGTGCTTCCACTATTACCAGGCACCTGTGAATGGACTGTGACCTTCTGAAACTAAGCTAAAATTAAGTCTTTTCTCCCTTAACTTATGTATATTGGGTTTTCTGTCCCAGCAATGAAAATG